>JALPQD010000491.1:1248528-1477075 GCA_023101885.1 Typhlomys cinereus
AATCTAGATGAATTTAATCTGTGCTCATGAATAATTATTTGGCTATGATTCCTTTGTTTATCAGGTAATTATGGTTTTAAAATCTGTTTGGGTTAGCATTTAGCATTTCTCCATCCAAGGGAATCATAATATTGATGGAATTTCTATCCGTCCATTCTTATGAGTTAAAGTAATTAAAAAAATTCTTTACTATTCTCCATATGATAGTAACCTTTAATAAATTTGGAATGAGTTGTTCAAGTATTGGCTATCAAAGCAAAGTCCTGCTTCTCTAAGAGGGTGTGTTTGTGGGGGAGGAATTTGAAGCTTTTTATAGAATTTTAATGAAACTGATGATTTCGCAGTCACCACGGATTGGAAAGAAAGTGTGTAAGAAGTGCAGACATGTCACATGGCACACAGCCAAGCATGTAGTGTGTTATGTGTATGACACAGACCTGGAGAAATGAACTGAGTCTGAACTGCAGAAGAATAAAATTCTGTCGATGAGACACAAGTGGACATGTCATTCTCTCTCCTTCTGATTACATTAAATCAAGAAATGTATCATTTTCAAACCGGTTCCTTTTCATTTATACTGTGGACAATTAACACCAGATGTCAGTGCTAAGCAGCATGCATCTATGGGCTACCTTTTCTCTTCAACTCTCATTTATGTCAGGTGCAACACTGTAATAAAATTATGTCTAGAAATCCAAGTAAATGAAGTGCTGAACTAGATGTCTGACATCTTGAGCTATTATTCCAATAAAGATTTTTTTTTCTTTAAAAATTTCATTGTGACTATTTAAAGTGGCGGTAGTGAAGAGGAGATGGGGATTCCGGAGGGCTCAGGGAGAACATTGTGAATTGTGTTTTTGTTGTTTGAGAACCACAATGTTGAAACTACACAATTACATAGTAACTATTGACCTTGTAATTACATTGTAAGTACCTGTAGTGACAAGATAAATGCATGGTTGTTTTAGTCCTTTAAGCTATAGGGCTATCATGCGACCCTAACAATGTGAGCTACATAGCAATTTATTTGTAAACAGTGCTTACCCAACATGATCACATATGTGTCTTACCTTTACTTAGGGCCATAGAAACAGGACCAATCCACGCCTTGCTAGGCATTTGCATTAAAATGACACAGAAGTCACGTGACTAGGACTATTTAAGGAACTTGTAGAACATTTGGGGCTTTCAAAAATCGCCTTTTCTTCTAAAATTCCCTGCTTCCTCTGTAGTTAGAGTTTCAAGTGATATATTTTTGCTCACAGTTGTGCTTCATTTAGATGACATGTACTAGTTAACTGAGATTCCTTTTTTATTTGTCCCTAGTTTTACAAGCATATTGGGTACTTTATCCCTGCCTCCCTCCTTCCCTTCTCTTCTCCCCTACCTTTCCCCCCACGTTATCAATTCATCCCATTTCCTCCCACCCTCCTTTTTGTCTACTTCTGTGGGCCTCAAGATTCCCTCTGGCTTGACTACTCTTGTGGGGGTTCAGGCTTCTGTGGCGTACCAAATGGCCCCTCCCACTGATAGGAGCACTTCCCTTCACCCATCCAGTCTTAGCCCCTAATTTTTCCACTGCATGCAATTATCTTTCCTGAGACCCTTGCTAGTTTATGGGGGGCATGTTGGCATGTCAGTCTCTGAAGTTCTGGTAAGGACAAGTCTCACTGCAGTGAGTTCCTGGATGCAGCAGGATCCTGCCTTGAGTGGAATGTCTTGTCCAATGGTGGACCTCCCCGTCTTTAAGCTCTTACAATCCCACCGCCCCCTCTTCTGCAAGATCCCTAAGCCTGAGGATGGGGAGAAATTGGTTTGGCTGATTCTGGGTGAGTCTTGCAGGGTCTCTGACACTCTTAAGCCTGGCGGCCATTGTTGCCCACTTCACTGATCTCCTTCTGCCCTGCAATGATTCTTCTGGAACTCACTGGCGCATATCACCTCACGGGGCCACAGTGGGAATAATGGCGCATACAACAAATCTGATTTAAACTCACCAGAGTGACAATCTTCATATGAGCTCATTTTGGAAAGGAATTAGTCTGAAAGCCTTTGTAGACCAAAAATCTTTCATAATGTAACCAACAATAGTAGCTGTCTGTACTCGTTGAGCCCTTACTAAGTCATAACACACTGTGGTAATGTCCCTTCATGTTGCTATGTCTGCTAAAAATTTGAATCTGAACATGGTCTGGGTCTCAGTGATAACTTGATTTTTAACTAAGGTGTCGGGTGAATTATTCTTAAGTCATCTGTCCTTTTAGCCATGCTATTTATTCATTCTCTCCACTGTGTCAGGTACTGTACTGCACTGTCTCTCCCTAGAGTCTAATCCTTTCTCTAATGTGAGAGAAAACCAAGCAGCTCATTCCAGTTTGTGTTTTTTTTCCCCCAAACAATATTGAGCAACAGATAAGGTGGGCTGAAGTGAGGTTACGTAGTAAAGAGAGCACACCACCTGGCTAAGTGCTCAGCAGACAGACAAGTACCATGACTTAAGCAGTCCTCATGTGGGGTAGAGTGTGGGACACATGTCTTCTACCCTGCGAACGTTCGATATAGAGCCTACAATGAAACTGACAGCAGGCAGATTAGCAGCAGAAAAGCCTCAGTTAATTACACCCATACCCAAGGGAGTCCCATGCGACGCGAGACAGGAGGCAGGTGGGTGGAAGCTCACGCAGCAGCGTTCCCAGCTTACCAAAAACACCAGCTCAGTGCTTCTGAGCCACACGAGCCACGGGCTACAAGAGGTCAGGGTGGGCTCCTCGTGTGCACCACGGTTTTTCCTCAGTATCCGAAGCTTCTCCAGTGGTCTCAGAGTTGCTCTGAAGGGCTGTTGCTGGAATAATCTTACCGGGCCTGAGTTTCCCTCCCAATCTCCCTCCCCTGCACCCCTGACTCTTCTCCCCTGGTTGATGCGAGTCCTCACGGATGGGAGTTAGGACAACTGGGCTCCATTTTAGTCAGAGGATGAGACTTTGTAAGAAGCTCTGTGTCCCCAGGTGTCTGCAGACCAAAGTCACCAGCTCAGCAAAGTGGAATATCGTGGGACAGCACCATGTGCTCCTTTACTGCAGAGCCAGTGGCCTGTTGAAACAGAAAAGCAAGCTATGATGATGTGGAAGGTGAATGAGAATCACACAAGAACTGAGTGAGAGAGTCCTGGCCTCGACTGAGGTCAGATCCAGGATCCACTGCTCCAAACTCAGAGCCTCAGTCACCTGAGGAGCTTCTGTGGTGTGGTGAGTTCCTCTGAACAAAGCTGCCACCTTTGTCTCAGTCACCTGAGGTGTCTCTGTGGTGTGGTGATTTCCTCTGAGCCAGCGGCCGCCATCTTTGTCTCAGTCACCTGAGGTGTTTCCACTGTGGGGACTTTACTCTCAACAATCAGTCACCATCTTTATCTCAGTCACCTGAGGAGCTTCTGTGGTGTGGTGCTTTCCTCTGAACAAACGACCGCCATCTTTGTCTGAGGCCATCAAGATCTCACCTGTTGCCCATTGAAGGTCCCTCAGAGACAGAGGGGGTGAAAAGGGCCATTGGATCCTCACCCGGGAGCTCTGGGCTTGCTAGGAGAGCCTCCCAGCCATTAGTGTGAGATGCTACCCTAATTACCGGTGCCCTCACACATGCCTTCAGGGTCTTGTAGTCTGGAGAGAAGCTAATTAGGGTCTGCAGGCTGAGGAAGGTTAATTGAAGGGATTCCATCTAGGCAGCCACAGGAAGCCACCGGCCAGGCCACACTGGATGTGTTTTCTGGTGATATAGGTGCCTTTAAGTTGCCCCTGCTCCTTCCTGCAAGTAACCCTCACCCCTATTTCTGTAAATAAGCCCGCCAAAAACTCCTTGGTTCATCAAGTTAGATCTTGGTATAATTGTTGCTTTGGTTTGACCTAGAACTCCTTATATGTGGTAGAAAGATTCCCGTGTGGTGTGTCCCCTGGTAAAAGTGTTCATACAACAGCTAAGGGTCATTCTAGAATGTTCAGTGCTTCTGGCCTTGATGAATGTTATCTCTTGTGTGTCTCTTTCCACTGGAAACACAAGGTGAATGGTGCTTGGAGAAAGTTTGCAATTTCAGTCTTCCCTTGTTTGAAGCATTGAAGCAGTGTATGAGGAAGTCAGTGGAATGTTTTCCAGTGGCTTCTCTGTGCTGGTTTTTTCCTCTAACCAATACAATTTTCAAGGGTGTATCTGTTCTCTTGAGAAGGGTTTGCAAGTGGATCTTCCCATGAGTGCATTTGTGTGGAGAATGTGCATGTAAGTGATGTAGTGTTTGCATATGACAGATTGCATATGTGTGAGATAGTTTATATATATGTGTGTGTGGCGTGTATAAGTGTATATGTATGTGCACACATAAGTATGCATATATACATATGTGTATGTGTGTATATGTGTGTGTGTGTGTGTTGAACTATTCTGTAGGGTTTATGGTAGCTGGATTGAGGCTATTTCTCTTATCTCACCAGTTTGCAGGATCATGGGGGAAATGGGAAAAAATGCAAAAGGCAAACTTTTGTTTGGATTCAAATGTCATCTCTGCCTGTATCACATTTATTTTTATTTCTTCTCTGACAAGGAATGTTAACTTTCCAGGAAAACTCAGCCTCTCTTAGAGAAGAGCCAAGACAAACAATTTTTTAAGGTGTGATTTTTTTTCCCTCAAGGCTGTGATTTTATCATTTGGGACAAATGGAGAGTTGGGGAGTTTTAAAAAAAAAATCTCAAAACACTCTTAGAGCATTTACTTGTTTACTAGGATGCCAACCTGAATCTTGATGTGGAAACTGGGGTTAAAATGTCCGTGATCCTATGTTTCTGGGGACTTTGATGTGAGTCACATTTTCTTTTTGGTGGGTTGGAACTTCAAGGACAGAGGGAAGATAAAGGAATTTAGACAGGTGTTTGCAGTGTCATGTAATTGATTATCTGAAATCCCATGGGCTTTCTCCTTTCCTAAAAAGGAAAGGGTTTTTTATCCAGATAAGGTATAAATAAATAAATAAATAAATAAATAAATAAATAAATAAATAAATAAATTCTTTTTATTATTCAAAGTAGTTAGTTAGATCTGGTTATAGCCATATTCTTTCATTTTTGTCCCTGTACTTTTCATTCTATGTTACGAATCAAATATAGTAACATTTGCTTCATGATCCAACTCATTTAAAACTTGAAAGATTCCCCTACTCCCCTTGTACTAGAGGAATTTGCACTCCTTTGCCGCTCTGTGTTTGTGAATTTGTGTAGCTATCTATTGCTTTAGGTACTTAGAATTTTTCTTAACATTTTTGTAGTATGAACTGACAGGTAAATCCATTTATGATTTGCATCTACAATAACAAGATAAAAATAATGCTCATTTAAAGATGATATTCTGCCTGTTAAGACAGCCTTTCTATTTCTTTCATAATTATAAACCATGTCATTAATAGCTATTGAGAAAGGAGAAAATGGAAAGGTGGAGAATACCTTGAAAGTATAATCGCACTAACATTATTATTATGTGACACTTTGAATTCTTCCTCATGTTGCAGTTTCCCTTATTCCCTGAACTTTTCCATTAATGATATTCAGGCTGGGGGGGGGGGAGGTTGAAATGCCAACATCATATTGGAAGACAAATTTACATTTCACTCCCAACACTATAATTTAATAAAAGTTTTATGATGTTATGGGTACCTAATTATGCTCCAAGCACAGGTGGAATTTAACATGATTCCTCCTGGAGGGAGGATTTGGTGGTGCTATATTTTAAGTGGTCCTTTGAAATAACGCTATCTTGTATGGTACCCTGAGTTGCTGTTTTTACAGGATCCTGTGAGAAGCAATGAATTACTTAAATCATATTTCATTTCTCTTGGAGAAAATCAACTCTCCTTATCCACTTACACTGATTTAATAAAATAGGTTCCTGGATTACCAGGCTTGGAGATATTCATTCCTTAGAATCTTCATTCTGCTGACTGTCATAGTTGGATACAAGGGTCAGCTTGACAGTTGAGGGTTCGAGCTCTGGGTACATTTGTAGAGAATTAGTAGATGAGTTAAGCCCAGAGTGAACCTAGAGGAGATTGTCAAGTGGATGGGGAAGGCTTAGCCCGTGATCGGTGGGTGGGACTAGGCCCCGGGAAAGTGAGTAATATGGAGGGAACTGTTAGAGAAAGGAGGCATTCTTGTGTATACCTGGCCAGACATACTGGTCTGGAAAGTAAGGATCATCCCTCTCTCAGGTGATAGGTGAAGCAGGTGTGGTCAGTTCCCTTGGCTCTGTTGCTAGTGCATGCTGTTCGGCCAACTGGACTAAGAACTGTAACCATGTTATCTTAAGAGACTAAACTCCTTGTTCTCTTAAACTGCTTGATGGTAATTTATCAGCAACCAGGCAGAGTAACTGCAACACTGATGTTGCTAATATATAAACTGTGAATAAAATGTTTACATTGTAAACCTGACTCATTGGTTTCTTAACATTTGTTTTTATAACCACAAGTTATTTCCTTCACCTGCATAGCTTGGAGATGGATTTCTTAATTACTTCTTTACCTCCTCTCTTGGCCAATCAAAAGCCTTATTTATGAGGCTTTTCCAAAGTTCAGCTCACCTGCCTTTGTTAACATTGCTCAAGTCTTTCTGCCTGACCAGGACTACATGCCAGTTGTACTTCTCCAACTTAGATTCCATACATTTCACTTTGAGAGCTCAATTCCAAGCCCCTGTCTTCAATATGGCCACCCCAAGCTTGTCTTTCCCATGAGATTCCACATCTTCTCCAATTGACATCTGCTTAGTTTTTCATTGTAGACCTAGCTATATGTGATAATTGTCTGAGAGAGACAGAGAGACAGAGAGAGAGACAGAGACAGACAGAGAGAGAGAGAGAGAGAGAGAGAGAGCTACACCAGCACCAGTTTCTTCTGTTATATTTTATTTACTATTTATGACTCTAATTATAGTGAAACTTACCAGAGAGATTTCTTTTCCTTGGTGAAGATATGTGGACTTAGTCAATTCCCTGATGACTTCTTGTCACTCAAAGAGCTTTCACCTCCCTCATGCTCTGAAGGATTTACCTGGCATCCTGGCCAATGCCTGTGACAGGAAGAGATTCAGATTTAGAGCAGGTGCTAGCACATGCTGATTGCGTGGTCACAAGCCTTTACCTCTGCATAAATTTGACTTAGTGCTTCAATTCGAACGTGATAACCTCAAACCACTGTGTGTGAAGAATCTGTCCATGCCTATCCATGGAGGCCTCAGCTATTAGAAGTTCTGCTTTTGTTAGAATGGCCAATTTTTCCAACCACTGCCCACAACAATCATGCAAGCCAGTCAGTTCCCAGTCACCTCATCTTTGGTATTCTTAGCACTTCAGATTAAGAGTCAGTTGCATTTTCTTTAATAGATGAACTTTCTCGTTTAGAGCAGTTTTAGCCTTCTTTAGCCTGTGATGGATTCCTCTCACCAATATGTAGATATTGAGCTACTCTTATGTTCCTGAGAAAATCGCAGTTGATTGCTGAATGGATTGGGATTTGCAAATACTTTGTGAGGTGGACACTTGACCTTTCTAATGGAGCCTTCTGCAAGCTAAGCAAGTGCTCTACCCTGACCTATGCTCTCGTCTTCCTTTCCTCACAATTTCCCTGGATTGGGTATTAGGATGAATCTGACCTCCTAAAGGGAGCTGAGAAGTCTCCCTTTTGTATTTATCTTCTGAAAGCGCCTGAGAAGAAGTGTTTGGAAGATTCACCAGTAACATTCACAATTATTCTCAATAATTTAATCTCTTCAAACTCTTTCATCCCATGTGTATAGATAGCTACTAGTGTCACCTGGGCAATTGAAAGCTAGAGTTGAGGGCATATTTGAAAAGACTTGTTAGGCGAGCCTGCAGGAGTGTATCTAATTGATGGGGGGAGACCCAGCTCTTGATAAGTTTGTCCATTCTTTAGGTGCAGAGATATAATGGAGGGAGCTGCTTAAGTTAGTTGGAATTCTTCAGCATGCTTGGACAGACATGCTGTCTAGCAAGTGAGGTTTGCCCCTTTCTCGACATATGGTGTGTCCAGTTCCCTTGAGCCCTTACTGTTACTGTGGATTCTCCTTCCAAGCATGAAAGAGCTGTAATTACACAATCATAAGCCCAAATATAACCCTTGTTCCCCTCCAAGCTGACGGGCTGTGAATTTGTCAGCAGCACGCAAAGCAGCTACCAGACCATTCGAGTTTGGTAGTCTGCCTTCAGAGCAGTCATCTTATTTCATTTAGATTATCAGATTTTCTGATGCTTAATGTCTTTAGCTTTCTTCTGTTTGAGAGTTGTATGATATTTCGTGATACTCTGTTGTCTTTGATTTCAGATATTAGTAATCTGAACCCTTTCTTATCCTGGCCACAGGCTTGTTGATTTTAGGTCTCTTTCTAAGATACCAACTTTTATTTTGCTGAGTTTCTCTATTGATGCCTTCTATCGACAATCTCTTCATTGGTTTCTGCTGATTTTCCCTCTTCCTTGTAGTTCTGCTGGGTTTGAATTTTGCTGCTGCTACTTCTACTCGCTTTTCCTAAGTAGAAGGTGCAGATGATCGAAATCTTCTTTTCTAACACATGAAGGCAATGCCACAAGTGTCCCATAAACTTTAATGACATTTTCCCATTTATTGTGTTCACAATATTTAAAATTTCTCTCAAGAGTTAGTTGTTTCTTTATTTTCCTATTTAGGAATATTTTGAACCTTTCTGACTAATTTTCTGTTATTTCTTTCTGGTTTAATGTTCCTGTGGTCTAAGAGAAGCTGTTGTGTGAGTTCTATCCTTTTACATTGGTTCAATTAAGGTGCATTGCTCGGCACGTGGAGAAGCATGTGTGGTCAGTTCCCCTTAGGTGACACCGTTTTCAGATGTCAGTTGATGGGTGTGCTCTTGCGCTCAGCCCCCATTTTAACTTCTTTGCTTTTTGCAGGCTGGTCCATTTCTGATCTGCTCTGACAATATGGGTTTTTAAATGGATGCATTTAGAGCAATGAGTTTTGCGGTGTGTATATGCATGTGTGGTGTAAGAGCATGTGCTTGTGTGTTCCCATGTATGTAAGTGCACATGATGTGCATGCAAAACACTTTATTTTTCTTAAAGCAAGTTCTATGGCTAGAGCTCACCAGTTCTGGCTAGTCTAGCTAACCACCTTGCTCTGGGGACTTCTGCTTCCTGAGAGCTGGGGTCACAGGCAGCCTCTGCACCTGCCTGACTGTTACCTGGGTTTTGAGAATTGGTTGTACTGCTAAGGTGGCGAGGTCCCTAGACCACTGACTTCACAGATGATAGCTGGTTTATAGATGTATACACACACTTTATAGATTTAGCTGATATATGGATTGACACACACTTATTTGCTAGTTTTATTTGTTGCCCATGTTTATAATTTCTCTTTCTGTCTTCCATAATTCTTGACTTTTGTGGTCTATGTGCGTGTGTGTGTGTGTGTGTGTGTGTGTGT
Source organism: Typhlomys cinereus (assembly GCA_023101885.1). Classification (NCBI taxonomy): domain Eukaryota; kingdom Metazoa; phylum Chordata; class Mammalia; order Rodentia; family Platacanthomyidae; genus Typhlomys; species Typhlomys cinereus. The sequence goes on from JALPQD010000491.1 coordinate 1,258,032, forward strand.
GTGTGTGTGTGTCTGTATGTATACCAGAGGCACATGAGTATATGTGCCTGTAGAGGCACATGTGTGACACACGGAAATCACTGTGGATTGCTATACTTTCTAACTGCTTTGTGCTTGAGTTTCCCAGGATCCTCCTTCCAGGGCAGGATTTGCAGGTGGCTGCCATTTTCTGCCTGGCATTTTTAAGTGGCGCCTGAGTATCTGAATTTAGGTCCTTTTGCTTGGAGGCAAAAGCTTTAACCTCTGGGTCCTCCCCCTAGCTTCCTTCCTTTTGTTGCTTTAACAGGACATTTCACAGGATTTATTTTAGCTTTTTTGTTATATATACATACACATGTATGCGCATGTGTGTGTATGTGTATGTAAACAGAGAGAGAGAAAGAGAGAGAGAGAGAGAGAGAGAATTTATATTTCCTTTCCTGGTAACTGCCCCTACTCATGAATATTCTTTTACAGTTAACCTAAGTCCACTTACATGGAACACCTCACACTTCACTGGTAGCAAATCTACCTTACAGAATATAAGAACAGAAGTATACTCAGATTTACTAGAAATATGCTTATGTATGGTCAATCTATATATAGCCATACTTAGTTGAACATATTGCTGTTATAATTACTCTGAAATAGAACACGGTACATTTTGTGGAATCCTACAAATCGGACCATCTCTTTGACCTTCACTTACAACGTATGGATGTTTCCCTTCTTCGCATGAATCCTGGTTCTGACCTGCACCATCTGTGTTCTGTGTTGAGACTTTATTCTCATATTCCTCAAGAGGTTATCACAGTTTGCCTTCATGCTGTTAACAGATTCATAATCAAATTGCTTAATGGAATAAGAGGTTTTATTGTAGCTTATGATTCTGGGTTACAGTTCCTTGTCCAACTTGGCAGGAGGGGTCATACCTACCCAGGAGCAAAGGTTGCTGTTCACACCATCCCCATGTATCTCCAGAGCTGCGGAGAGACAACCCTTTCTTTTTTTTATTATTATTATTTATTCAACTGTGTGCAGGTGCGTGTGTATGTGCGCGTGTGCATGTGTGTCTGTGTATGTGTAGAACCACGGACAAATTCGCGAACCACCATGGACGCCTCCACCTCCTTCTGCCCCGGGATTCACAGGCTCCGCCCTACCAGGGCCAGAAGCGCAGGCTGCCCCCGCTTCCACCTGGCGTCTATACGTGGGGTCTAGGATCCGAACTCAGGACCTTCCGCCTGCAAGGCGGAGGCTTAACCCCTGAGCCACCTCTCGAGCCCGAGACAACCCTTTCTTGCCAGACCAACATGTCTGCCCAAATATACCAAAGAATGTCAACTCCCTCAACAAATCCCCCCCATTTTACTTCTCTGCCCTGGAACTAGATTCAACCATGGGCTGGGCCTTTTGCATCAGTTAGATAATCTCCTGCAAGCTTGCTGAGAGCTTAACTCAACGACTAATTCTTTACCGATGTGCCCAAATTGTTGGGATAGAACACCCAAAGTCAAGTAGCTTAAAGGAGAAAAGAACATTTTATTTACCTTTGGGTTCCAAAGGGAGATACAATCTTTCACGGTGGAGGTTGCATGGCTGGCTGGCTGAAGCTGTCAGACGGACTAAGTCATGGCAGACATCCACGTGGCTGGAGAATTCCTGGAGAGTCTCTTCTTCCTCTGTTCTGTGTCCTTTTACCTGGTCCACTACTGGGATGTTCCTATGAGATCAAGGGAGGTTCCGATGGGAGCTAAGGTTGGTCTTGTATTGTAATGTATCGATCTGGATAATCTTCTCAAGTGGTCTCAACTGATCTTAGTTAATACCAGGTGTGATCATGTGGACACCCAGAATTAACTAATACAAGTACTTTTCAAATACATTGGTTACAGAAAAATGGGTAAGTCTCTGCTGAAAGCTTAATGCTATCGCTTAGCCTTTTAGTGGGAAGAATTTAGGAGTATGATTGGACATTCCTACAGCTTTTCCTCAGCCTAATCACCAGGATACTAGGTCACATATAGAATGGATAATAAATGGCTATTAAGGAGGCTAACTAAAAAATGTCCCAAGATAATCTGGCTCTTGGACTTGTAATCTTCCAGCCTCTCCGTATCCTGAAGACTGTAATCAGACAGTCGATCTGGCAGGTACAACTTCTTTTCAGGAACTTGCATTCAGAGGTCCCTTTTTTTGAAATGCATGCATAGCATACGAGCTACACCGCTGGTGTTAAATGCGCACACCTTGGGATTTTCTCTTCTCACCACTTTTCACACTTGGGTATTTCCACTGTTGGATCCTCTACGCCAGGCTATCCAGGATATTTTTCTTTTCCGACATTGTGCATCGGCCACTGCCAAGGTGTTTCAAGCTCTTTCTTAAATTATTCTCTTTCTGTGTGTCTGACCCATGTGTTTTGGAAGGCTGTGTATTTTTGCTGATGAGATTGGTCATAATTAGATGCAGGTATCATCTTGATGGTTGAGAGTCTGAGCTCTGGGCACATTTGTAGAGAATTAGTGGTGAGTTAGCCCAGAGAAAACCTGCAGGAGATCGTTTGGTTGATGGGGAAGACCCAGCCCATGGTGGGTGGAACTTGGCCCTGGACAGAGCGCTGGTTGGGGAAGTTGGCATCTTTGTGTATACTTGGCCAGACATGCTAGTTTGGCAAATAAGGATAATCCCTCTCTCAGTCACTGTGTAGAGATGGTGTGGCCAGTTCCCTTGACTCCTGGTGTTGGTGTGGGCTCTCCTACTTGGCTGGTAAGGAACTATAACCAATAATTAAACCCCTTAAGCCATTTGGTGGTAATTTATCCGCTACAATGAAGGTGTCTGCTACAAGTTTCTAAACTTTCTGGTCCCAGTGCTTGAAAATGCTTGAGTTCATCCTTTCAGTGTGGTTCTGCAGTTGACCATGGTCCTGTGTGTGTGTTCAGACTCTTCAAGCTGTGGGGTTGACCTTTTATTATGCTTTATAATTTAGTGGTTTAAAAGCAGGCAGGATGCCCTGTGTGAACGGAACCGTGACAATCAAATGTTTAGTCATGCCGTGGTAAGCTGTGAGAGACACGGGCTTGACGGACATAGTCTGTGAAAGGTCACCCACCTTTCGGGGATTCCCCCATTAGGTAGAGGACACATGAGTGGGTATGTTTCCTTCTCCCATGTGGGGGGCGCTGGAGTTGATGTTTCTTTTCCCACAGGTGGGGCAAGTTCTAGTAAATCCTCTGCAGGCGAGGCCCTGGAGAATCAGTTTTTCCTGAGGACAGAGCTTACGAAGAATATGAGTTTCTTATGTCTCCCTTTCCCCTTTCCTTTAGTAGAGTCAGGGCTAGATGCCTCTGTTAAGAACTAGCAGATCTCCTAGGGGGAAAGTCCCAGAAATTTGGAAACTTACACTTGGTGGGGAGTTTACATTGTGTGGAGCTATTCACATCGGACCCCCAGTTGTTACTGGTTACCCTTCAGGTTTCAAACGTTAGCCTTCCTTTCTCACTTGGAGCTTTCTCTTCCAGTTAAGTCTTAATTTCCTGTATATTTCCTACCTTTAAATTCTTTTTTTTTGGGGGGGGGATGGCAGTTGCTTTTTCAGTTCCTTCAGTTTTTAATTTATTTATTTAATGTTAAGCAAAGAAATGACTTACGTTTTGGACATGGCAGACCAGAAGAGGAGAGAGAGCTCATTATTCTGGGAGCTCTTTGCTCTGGCTCCTTCTAGCAACAGCGTTGTTTTATTCCCGCCTGCAGAATCCCGCAGACTTCCCCAGCCATTGCAATTTGTTTTAAGACATAGGTCAATAAAATTAATCAAAGTAAATAAAGAGGGGATTACAATAATAATTCAATCTGTGGAGACTCATGAAATTATGATAATTCTGTGAATGTAAAAACGGGATAGAAACTGCTTGAGGATAGGTAGTAGGATGCAAAAAGTTACCTTATGAATATCATTGGATTGACTAGCCTATTGACTCAGAGTTTGTACTGAATGGCAGTCGGTGAGCAGTTGGCTTTTATGATACATAAAAATTGAAATTTGTTAGAAGAAAAATAAGTTTAAAGAGCTTTTGGGATCAGGTATTTCCTGTCCCCCCAGAATAGTCTGAATTAGTGGAGAATTACTTTCAAGATAATTAAAAACCATATAATTTTATAGTTATTAGTCTGAGCTGACCAGAAAGATTATCTATCTATCTATCTATCTATCTATCTATCTATCTATCTATCTATCTATCTATCTATCTATCTATTTATCATTATCTATATCTATCTACCTACCTATTTATCTAGATTTGTGTATCAGAGGGCATTGTGTGTGCCCTTGGACATCCAAGGGTGATATCAGAAATCATCCAGGATTGCTGTACTTCCTTACTGCTTTGCTCTGGAGTTTCCCAATTTCTGCCTTCCAGGGTTGGAAGTGCAGGTTGCCTAGCATTTTTACATGGGATCAGGGATCAGAACTCAGGTCCTTTGGCTTTCCAGGCAAAGACTTCATCCCTGAACCCTCTCCCCAGCATCAGGAAGATAAGTATTGCAGGGATAGACAGAATATCTGCCCAAACTCCTACCATGAAGTTGTTTGAGCCTAACTCTGTAATAAGCAAGATTATTAGATAATTCTCTTGCCCAAAGGGTATCATGAAAATTTTACCAAGACCCAAGGCATCTTGTGAACGAAGAAAGTTTGCAAGCATCTGAGACATACCATTGTCTGACTATAAATCCACGACATATGGGTTGAGGAAATCAAGACGGCAATTCCCTTGTCATGGTTAGAACACAGAAGACCCAAGAGCAGGTGCACGTGCCTCACTTGAATAAAATAACAGTGGGAGAAGTAGGAGTGGAGGCTGTTCTTGATTTGTTGATTTCAGAAGCATTAAGTTTGCATCAGCTCTTTGGGCTTTGTAGTATACTGGCCAATAGAGACAAGGTTGCCAAGCGTGATAATGTTCCCAAACAATCAATGTACCTGTCTTTACGATCAGACAGCTAATGTCAGTTAAAGTTGGACTGGGTTCTACTTAAGAGTTTTCATGCTGAGTTTCTACTACACTGCAGGCGAGATGCTGAATGAGAGAGTGAACTCTAGAGTAAATAGTAGAACAATGTCCACATGTGAGTACGTGTGCACATACATTTATGCAGCAGTAATGAATTATAAATATTTATGTCATGTTTATATAATATATAAAATGTGAGTATATGTGTGTATGCATGAGAGGAGTGTATGTGTGTGTGTGTGTGAGAGAGAGAGAGAGAGAGAGAGAGAGAGAGAGAGAGAGAGAATTGCATGCCCTGAGGGAATCCAGGGCAGAAGCAGAACATTAGCAAATGTGGGATTTGACAAACACCCCAAAATAGTTATGTATGGTTACTACTTCAATGTTTTATTAATTGTTTCCATTTTTCATACATTAAAACTGCATTTCTTTATAGAAGAGTATTTATCTTGCAATTTTCTCAGTGACTGTATTTTTGCCAGGTATTGTGGAAGTATGTAAAGATACCTTATATACTATTTATAAAATATTTAGTATATAAGTATTTCACTCTACATGTTTTAGTCATGGTTTTATGACTACAATTATTTCACTACCTTTGCTTTAGAATTATTGTTCCCTGGTTCAGCCCAATAGACAAATAATTCCGTGGGCTCCGTAAGTAAGATAACCTGTCCCACAAGCATGAAGAGCAGAGTTCAGACACCCAGAACCTACATAGAAGACATGGCAGCTGCTTCTAATCACAGTATTTAGGAGGGAAAGCAGGGAATCTCCAGGGCAAGCTGGAGAGTTAGCGTTGCCGGCTGGTAAGCTAACTGAAATAATTGGTGACTATATGTTCAATTCAGAGTCCCTTACTGAGTCATTAAAGTGAGAAAAGAAGACACTTGTGAACTCAGGGAGACCACAAGTCTATATATCCCCCCACATGCGTGCGAACATACCAAAAGAAAAACACTTTCATATAAAAATATAGTATCTAGGGGGCTGGAGAGGTGGCTCAGGGGTTAAGCCTCTGCCTTGCAGGTGGAAGGTCCTGAGTTCGGATCCTTGACCCCATGTATAGACGCGGGGCGGAAGCGGGGACGGCCTGCGTTTCTGGTCCTGGTAGGGCGGAGCCTGTGAATCCCGGGGCAGAGTAAACAAGGAGGAGGTGGAGGCGGTCCATAGTGGTTCCTGAATTCGTCCGTGGTTCTTACACACATACATACACACACACATACACGCACAATTGAATAAATAAAAAAAAATTAAAAAATATAATATCTAATAGAAATACAGATATGACCCATCTTATATATTTAAATCCCCTAGTATGTTTGAAAAATGAAAGTATGTATAGGAAATTAGCGAAAAATGTTATTAAAACAGACATACTTAAAATATCATTTCAACCAAATTTAAGATGATTAGCAAAGTAAACCCTTGATTTCCTACTGCATTTTGAAATAATTTTCTTTTTCTACATTCAATTTTTTTACTGCATTTGGGTTAGTCACACTTACGTTCAAAGGCCATTAGAGTGCACAGGTCTAAATTACTGAAGAAAATTCATCTGTTGTTGCCGTGTTTTAAAAAATTGAGACTCCCCGTCCTCGCTGAATCAGAATCTGCAAGGGAGAATCTGAGTGAACTCAGCCTGTAACTTTTTCCAGCCGGGTCTTCAGCCTTTGCAACAGATTTTAGAGGTCCAGGCCAACCAGGGCTGAAAAGTACTTTTATAAATAAATAGTGAAAAAAGAAGCACAAACAAGCCAGTGAGCACATCAATACACAAAACCAGAAGGAAAACAGAGAAGTCACACTTTATTTCTAATGCTGTCCCATCATTACTCATATTCATATACACATATGTACATACATAAGCAGACAGAGAGAGAGAGAGAGACAGACAGACAGACAGACAGACAGAAATTGAGTTCCAGGTCACTCCTGTTTTCCCTAGAGAATAGATTATCTGTCTTTCATCTCCCACCTCTAATATAAGCCCTAGTGTACTTACCTCATGCATACATTTATACAGTTGCTGGAAAGATCTCACCTGTATTGAGATTAGTATTGAGATTAGTTGAAGAACTTCTTTCAGGACAAGACAGCATTCCAGCCACGCTCAGTGACCACTAATCCTGAAGCTGAACAGGTCTGTTTAATCAATCGAAGAATATGTACTGCCATTTACACTCGACACAAGCAATTTAACAAGCACAATTTATTGGCCCCTCTATTTTTGAACAAGTGCATTTTCATTCAATTCTGCACCCAAGTGGTGGCTGAACATTATCTAATATGTTCTAATCTTGACTGGTTGTGGGACAGCCAGAAAAATAGTCAGGATTCTTATTTTTTTTCCCAAAAAGTAATTGATTATCACATCCATAGAAGTGATAGATTGAAAGAAAACTGAATGTGAAGAATAAAATATATTGTTTCAAAGGGGGTCTTCAGTCATTCTGCGGGGAGCAGGTGGCTTCTCACACACTTTCTTATTGGCGAAGCAAATACAAACTGAATTTTTTGGTGTTAAATGTGTTTACTTTTGCACCCCAAACCAGTAACACAGGCAGTGTGTTTCAATTAAAAGGAACCCTGAAGCAAAACTTTGTTACAGTCAAGGGTAGAAGCAGTGTATCATTATCTCGCAGGCACAGCAGTGGAGATAATGAACAGCTAAGAAGACTGGACAAGGGAAGGTGAGTATGGCTTGTCATGAAACTGTCAATAGAATCTCAGCTCACTTTCTATTAGCAGGTGCTAGGTAATCGCAGGGCTGTGCACAGCCGCTAAGGAAAAAGACTGAAAGAAAAGTGGCTGGATAGCCCTTAGTGTATTTAAGCCAGATTAAATATTTGCCACCATTACCAAAAACCTTACAGTGGTGATTTCATTGTTCAATTCTAGCCAACTAGTTGAGCTTGGATCTTTCCTCTGAGTTCCTTGACCTTAAAAAGGGAATTACTCCAGCAATATTTCCCCCCTATGGTGAGGGTTTTGTTGTTGTCATTGCTGTGGTGGTTGCAGTTGTTACTCTGTACTATGGAATGTAAGGATTGAATAAGAATTGGGTTTTGGTCCTTTTGAGAGATAAGAGACATTTTGTAAGCAGTAGCAAGAGGGGTTTTGCGGCTGCTTTGGGTTTAGGTTAAAATGAATCACCACTTAACGCAGAAATCCACTTCCACACCAGAGAAAAAAGGGCTGGGGGTGGGGGGTGGGGTTGCCTCAGTGGTTAAAGTGCTTGACAGGCAAATCAGCAAACCAGAGTTCACTGAAAATGTGATGATTATGGTGGGCCAGGCTGAAATCCCAGCCTTAAAAGACTAGGGCTGGGAACTCCCAGTGCAAACAGGCTAGTCCAACTAGCTCCACCAAAGACTAACAGAAAAGTAATTAAGGATGATTCCTGATACCAACCTTGAGCTTCCACATATACACTCACACATGCATCTACACCCATGCACATAGGCACACACATACACATTCACATACCTCCACATATCACCACACAAATACATACGGGGAGAAATAAATAGGGGAGAAAAGAGATACAAAGCTAGGTGCAAGGTTGGACAGCAAGACACAGAAAGGAAATAACTACATACACCACACATTCACACATATACACAAACTCCAGGATCTTCTGTGTGAAGGAATCTGGGATTTATACATACAAGTTGAGTATCTCTTCTCTGAAAGGCTTGAGACCATAATCATTTACAATTATTACAATTTAGGAATGTTTGCAAATACATGAAGTAATAGGGGATGGTACTAAATTCTAAACGCGATACTTTTTCTTTTTCTCATACACCTTACAAAGTCCTATTGAAACTTTTTGTAATGTTTATCAACCTTACGAATGCCCCAAAATTTTACTGACCACAATTCTCCACTCGAGGTGCCAGAATCCTTAGAGAAGCACAACCTGTGCGATGATTTTTTGTTCTGATTGACCACTCAATGTCAGGTGGTCTGGGTTCAGGGAGCAAATGAACAAGATAAAAGGAAAGATGTAATTTCAGCAAAGCAGGAAGTGTGAGGGACATGGAATTGATCATGGGGAGAGAGCGCTATGGGGGTCCCGGATGCTGATCACTGTCAATCTCCACGTGGAGAAATTCTTTCATTCCAAGAGATGAAGCCAAAAGGAGGAAGAACTAAATGAAAACGAGTGTTAATTCTGCAGTTTGCCTGGCTTCCTTCATGCTTAAATCCAACCTTTTCTCTTGAAGCTCTCCAAGTGCATCTTGGGCGAGGAGGTTGGGAGTTTTTGCAGTTGCTCCAATGACTGGTTTCTTCCTTCCCCAAAGTAGAAATGCTGGCTGGTGAAAATGTTCACAATTTCTAGCAAGTATTTTCAAGTCTGTGTTATTCTTAAAAAAAAAAAAACCAAAACTCTATTGTCATAATATTGAACGCTTTATGCTTGTTGTTAGAGCCCCAGGTTGACTCTCAGGAGACAAACCTGTGTCTTGCTGATTTCACAGACCAAGTGTCTGTGTCCAAGCAGAGAGCAGATACACTATCACCATTTCCTGCACCAAAGAAACAGAAACAAAGCCGAAGCGCTAAGCTATATTCTCTTGAGTGGTTCCCAGACTCACCAAGTTCAAATTTTAAAATGGGTCTCAAAAGCGTTGAACTGGAAGCTTTAAAATCCCTAAACCTTCACCTTAGAGAATATTCTGTGGCTCTAGAATGAGACCAGAGTGCACGATTGCTGAATTTCCTACTTGAATCATATCAGTAAAATGTTTTATATATGTTGCTGATTGACCATAGGGCAAGATGGATAAGGAGGCAACCTATTTTTTTTTCCATTCCTTGACTTTTATTTTGTTTAACTGTTTCCTGATAAACTATGTATTTGAGGTAGGTCCAACAACAAAATAGATTTTTATTACACTGTCTTAGCAGGTAACAGATAAAGTGAAGGTAAATTTTGTTGTTTTAAAGTCTCCACTATGGCATAAAAAAAGTCTTTCCTTTCAGAATCTGTGCAAATGTCCTCATCTGGGATAATCCCCATTCAGACCAGGAATCCTTCTGTCAATAGACAGAAAGTTATACAAATTGAAATCTATTTAATAGCTTATATGTTCATGCAATGAAAGCTTTGGGAGGTTCGGACTTGAGATTGGAATTCAACTTTTTTTCTCCATATTAAATGCCAGCTGGGCAAGTTCCACTAGTGCTGTGGTTGTGTTGGAATGTAAATGGAGACATCTGGCGCTATCAGGAGATCAAACGTTGGGCATCTGTGTGAGTGTGCTCGTTGCCCGGCACGGTAAAGGACCACAGGCCTTGAGGGCTCTTTGCCCAAGTGAATGTACAGATCTGACCTCCAGAAGGAAGTAGTCAGAGTTCAGAAATCATGGGTGTGCGGAGGGAGGGGGACGAGAGGAGAGTGGAGGGTGGGGGAGGGAGAGGACAGAGGAAAAGTAGGGGTAGGTGGAGTGGATATCTCCAAAGTGATTTGTACCATCGCTCCATTTTCTAGCCTGTGGACATTTTCCATGTCCCGTTTCAACAAACTTCCACGGGCCCAATTTGTTATTCAAAAATTTATGGAAAATGTATGTTGAAGTGAAAAAGGGAACATTGAGCATAAAATGGAAGCAGCTTGTAAGCATATCATTATGCGTGAGCCGTGGGGTCCGCAGATGGCTCTTCTACTCAGAATCCAGCGTAGTGCCAAAAGCTAAACTCTAAATACATTGAAATCACATATCTTTACTTAAAAATGGAGTATTTTGGAAGGAAAAGCAGATGATATTTAAGTACACAAGTGGTATTCCTTTGTTCCTCATATAATAGAGCCCTTTGCAAAAGTCGTTGCCTTCTGAGTGTGCAGTAAGTCTTTGATTCCCTAAATTCCCTGGCGGATTTAGGTTCAGTCCATGGCTCATTCCTAATAGGATTAACCATTGAGGTAGTACCTTGCTTGGGCACACTCTTGAAGTATCCTCGCCGCTGTTGAAAATTAAGGGATTTGTTGTGATTACTCCGCGCAATGCTAAAAGCAAACCTTTGTTTTGCACATTAGAAAGAGTAACAAAAAATTATCATGACATATGGGCTTCTTATTTTAATTGAAAATAAATTTAGTTCTTAGACTGTGCCAATCTGTTAATTAATTAGAGGGAGGGTGGTGAAAGGGATGAAGGCATTTGTGTGCTGCTTAATATAATGATTTTCTGGAAATTACTTCTTTTTTTAATATAGTCATCATGTGTGGCTATATTTACTCTGAATGGAGAATTTATATTTTAAAGGGGGCAGTTCACAGTGCTGAGACTCACATAGTAAACACTCAGGTCACTTGTATTTCATCCTTTAATGAAAATTCACACAGCTTCTTCCATTGCCTTATTCAAAGCATGTCTCAGCTTTGGAAATAGATTTGAATATGTCTTCCTAATTTTTATTGATGCCCTGAATTCCAGGAGCAATGTGATTAAAGACACACTTGTTTGCATTTAGAATTTTAGAGCATCGCCTTTTATTTTAATATTCTAATAGCCTAATCAGATGCATGGTTACACTTTTGGAAAATCCTAATGTATTAAATTGTATCTATAGGACATTTGGTTTATGGGATCTTTGATTTTCAAAATACTACAAATGCATGTGATTTCCACATTTCTTTAACCCCTTCTCCCTCTTTTCAGATTATTCAAATAAATTTCTTCCATTTCTAATGTATTGAGTTGGTGTGCACAAATGTAAGAATGATGTGTATGGGGTGTGTGCTTATGCGTGTGTGTGTGTGTGTGTGTGTGTGTGTGTGTACACATATGTACATGTATACCCATGGGTAGATGGGATTGAATGGGGAGGAATAAATTATTTGCCAAGAGATACCATTTCTTTTCTTTTTTTTTTTGTCCTCTCCACCAACTGTAAGTAAAACATAGTGATGGCTAATCACGTATTGATAAATAAAGTCCCCTGAGATTTTCTGTTCCTGTGCAGACAGAAATCATGTGTGGCTATTGATAAATTGTTCATTTCAAACAGGGTCCTGGATGAAATCAGCAAACCTTCTTCCGAAGTTTTGGGGTCAGGAACTGGACAATTCTATGAATCTTAGTAATTTGTTGTGTGAAAATGTCTACACTTCTTCCTATGAAACTCAGTATGATCAGGACTCGTATGCTTAGAAACTCTTTGGTATTAAGGGAAAGCCCGGAGTTCGGCTTATTTCTCTGGCTCCTTTCGTTCCCTTCTGTATGTTGCTTGCTTCAAGTCACGTTGTTGGTTCTCACACTAGTATACAGTGTGGGAACGTGTTGCCTTATTCCACTTGGTCTGTTCATCCCTAGGTTCCTTCCTTAACTCAATGGAATAACCCTCTAGAAGTGTCATGAGTACCAGAAGAGCTTCGAGTGTCTCAGCATGAGCAAGTCCATGCAAAGAACAGCTAGGCACTCCTTCAAGGAATAGAGTGGTCCACATTCAATGAAATAGTCTATGCATGGGTGTTGTTTAAATATGATAATTAGCGTATTGCAAAACACAGGAGCAGGAAGGGGCTCTCAAACACAAAGGTGTAGCCAGAAGAATAGCAAAGCATTTTTATTTCTTTAGTTAGTTCCCCATTTGTATTGAGAGAGAGAAAGAGAAAGAGAGAGAGAGAAAGAGAGAGAGAATGAAAGGCAATTTTACAAAACTCTTTATGAACAAAGAAATTTTTTTCTACTTCCTCAATAACAAGTGAGATGTTCTGGAATGTACCAATGCAAATCAATTCCTAGGCAGTTTTTTAGCATATTCATTTATTTGCCTTAATGGTTTTCCTGAAAGGATCCACATACATCTTTGGAAATAAAGGGCATATTAGCAAAAGACTTACAGTTTCTGGTGAGACCCCCAGTTTCTGTTCGCATCAACTTAGCTTTTAAAGTAGAAGTTTGAATCTTAAAGCCATTCAGTGAATCAAAACAGCCCTCCTATGATCTAGTGTACTTGTTTGACTGTGCTACTTTATATACTTTAGTAAAAGCAAATGAACCTCAACTCTCTATGAATTAATTATAATTAGTAGCTGATTTAATGTTTTCTTTTGCATTCCTCTTTATGTGCATCCCTATGAAACAAACATTATTCCAGGCATGCAGTACACAATTATTAGTTCAAGTTGAAGTGATTCTGTTTAAAATTGGCCTCATATTTATTCATTCAGAAAATTAGCAGGAAGAGAGAGCATATTTTATACGACTTCAGTAATTTCTGTATCAGATAACCCTTAAGCAAAATAAGATTTGACCCTTTCAGAATTGCTTAATGAATTGGAATTACACAGAGTATCTTTTTAAACTTCTGTAGAAATTTGATTTTTTTCCTTTCCCTGAAGCCTTTGAACATAAGCTTTGGATCACGGACCCTGCATTTGAATGTGGAAAGTCTGATTGTGTTTTGATTGGTCGGGTGCGTCTTTACGATGGAAGCCATGCGTTCTAAGCAAAACCATGCCAGCATTTGACAGATTATTGTGGAAGTCTCTATGTGAGAGGATGGTTTCGATTAACCAAAATGCCGTCTTAAGGAGTGTTTGCTGTTTTTAGCCAGAAGTAGATTTGCAGGGAATAAAGAACATATTTTTTAAAAGCTAGTTAATGCTATTTTAAACATATCCTGAGCATACCTTCTTGTCGCTATATAGAAGCCCATAATTTATTTCTGATGTTGGTCAGGGATATCCACTTATTAAGCTCTATTGAGCATTTGCTAGTTCTCTAATCTCCTTGTCACAATCACACAGTGCCTACATATCCCAGGCCAGCTTCAGGGGCTTCGGAATATTTTCAAATTTATTTTCTGGGTTCCCTCCTCCTAAGATTCAACGTAACTAGCTTGGGGATATCAATGTATTTCAAATAGCATTTGTAATGAGGCTGCACTCTCTTGCTGAATGGAAGGAATTTTCCAGTGAAAACAAATGACATGTGAGATCTTCTCCCATCTACGAGCACCAAGGTAGTAGATTTTGCCTCCACATTGTTGGCACCTTGTGCTTGTGATTATGGCAACCTTTCAGAGAAAGACATATAACTTACACATCCTTAAGCATGAGGATTTCCTTAGCCTCTGAGACAGGGGATTAAGCAGGCAGAGCACTTAGCCACATCCCTCAAGCTCCAGTACCTGCACCTGGGCTCTTTATTCACCACCAGTCCAGATAAGGGCTAACTAATCAAGTCACAAGGACGACCATGTGTGCTATTTTAAGTTTTCTGGTAGCCATATTAAAATGGCAATAAAGAAAGTGAGTAAGGTTAACCAGCTCAATATATTTTATTTCGCTCAATATTTCAGACTTTACCTTTTCAATGCATAGTCAAAGTAAAAATGCTATTGACTTACCTTTTTATATTAAAGCAGGGAAATGGAGCATGCACTCTCATGGTTTCTAATGGTACACAAATTAGTTACCTTGCATCACTTTGCACAATGATTCTCATGTAGAATAGACCCAGGCTTGGAATACTGTCTGATAATCCCAGCAACTCACTGAATGTTGCTCAACTAGATGAGTAAGTTATTAGTTGACTAGTTTCAGTTGACCTCGATGAAATAATCATTTCCAGTGTAAAGAATTGTTTTATGTCATCTGCAAATAATGCCTCAAAAATTTCCTATGTAAGTAACAGTGATCAAGTTAGACTATCCCCTTTTTGAATAAGACTATAGATCCCAAACAATTCTAGGAATAATAGACTATAAAATGGCTTGAGTACTATGAAATTCATTCACTCGATCTTGTCATTTTCATTTCCCTATGCTTTGTGCAATGAGACTCATATGCCCATATTTTTGTGTCTGTGAAATCTTTATTTTTGGTCATTAGAAAGAAACCAATTAATTTGCATTTACTAATCTCCCATTCCTCACGTTCTAATATCCTTCTCTTTATATCTGAAGGGAAAATGGTTAATATTTCTCTTAAGCCTACAAACTTAATTTCCATTAAGGGAACTGGTTGTTTGAATGAAGATAACAGCATTTTACAAGTTTCATCCCTATTGTGTGGCTTTTTATAGGTTTGTCTTTATCACTTCCATTTGTGGCATTGTGTAAAATATGGAGTCTGGTGCTTGCTTATTTTTTTTTCTATTTATATATTTAACGGCAGAAAAATCCATTTAGAAGCTGCCAATCAAAGCATGCTTAAAAACATTATTCCTTCAATGTCAAAAATGTGTAATCACTTTAATGATTTTGCAAGAATTTTTGAATAGGATATTTCAATTTTCAAATTTCTCACAAATATTAAACGAAAAACCAAATTAATGTGATTGCTTCCTAAGTGGTCCCAGATGAAATGCCACCAACGATCTAGAAAGCACCTTTCTATTAGTGAAAACTCTGGAATAAAAATCAGTGGTTGACATTGATTTATTATGTACTATCTTGTTTATAGAAGATGAATTTGCTAACAGAAGTGTTTAGAAAAATGCTCACTGAAAAGTAAGCAGTAGTTAGCGCTGACAGAAGTGATTTTGAATGGCTTCACTTTTTCTTATCTTAGCCATTTACATCATTTAATGAGACTATAAAAGAATGTTTTAGAAGTAGTTTTGAAAATATGGATTATATCACATTATAGTTAGGTAAAATACTGAGTATAAAATAAAACAGGATTTTTTCAGATATATAGCTTTTAAGTTTTCTAAATTTTATTATCACTTAATTTAAAATTGGTTGCTATCAGTCCAAAGGAGTTTTAACTGATCCCGCCCCCCCCCTTGTATTGTGGATCAGTCTTTCTATAGTAATCCAGAATGTTCTAGAACCCACTAGATAGCTCGATTCAACCCTCAGCATCACACATGCTGGGTTTATAAGCCTGGCTTTGTGTGGTATGATCTTGATGTAGATGAGAACCCAGTGAATTGCAACTCCAGGAAACTCATTGCTTGAAAGAATGTTCCATTTGTTATTGAATATCTGATGAGTGAAGTATATGGTTCAGAAAAGATTCCCTTGGAAGATATTGATTACTCTCAGATAACAAAATGTGGGGGTAAGTTTGACAGGGCTGAAATCAGTGAAGTTTTAAATAATTGTATTTCATAGACAAAAATAAGCAATACCCAGGCTGGTGGGGTAGTGCATGGGCAAAAGTGCTCACTGCTCAGGTTCAGAGCTTGAGTTCAAATTGCCAGAAACCACAAAATGGTGCATGCCTGCAATTCCTCTTGAAAGACAGGAAACAGAGGTCCCACACTCCAGGGTGCCAGTTAGAGCCACAGGGCAGAAACGAGTGAGAAGTTGGAAGAAGAGAGCTGCCTCTCTAAAGTTGTCCTTCACTTCCACATGTCTGTTATAGCCCATGTGTATCCATACTTACCTCAAGCACACACCATACACCCACATGCAAACAACATAAGAAGCAATAGCAATGGTTATGTTTTTGACACACAGCCATTTTAAGTGTTTTATGTATATAATCATCATAATAAACTCATGAGTTATATACACTGTTCTCCTTCCTTACTTTACCCTGGGAGAATCCAATGAACTAGGAGGAGTACAGTCTGTCAAGTGTATTAAGCCCAGGCAGCTGAACCATGGGGCTAATGATTATTCTGCGTCCAACATCTTTGATACAGCATGCTCCCTGCTTTTATCCCACATTTCAGCAGCTGGCTTTTCAATTTAAAATTAATATATATTAAATAACAAAACAAGTAACATTTATCTCTCTGTTGTCTAATACAGAGGTTTTATTAAATATTATTGTTGCATAGGTTTTTTTTTAACTTTTTTTTTTCCTCAGACAGGGTCTTGCTAAGAAGAAACTTTGAGATGGCAAGTATCACTTCCACACCAGGCCTGGGAATTATTAGTGCATCTGTAAAGTAAAGTGTCGATCCAGCTGGTTCAAACCAGCTAGGTCAGCTTCCTGCTTGAGACTCAGACATTTGGCCACCACTGTGCAGCCAATCAGCAGGAAGGCATTCGACCCTATGTCTTTATACTTTGTAAATTCATGATTTTGCACATGTGGATGTGGATATATACATGGGTGTGGATGTATGCAGAGAGTGCACTTGAGTGTGTGAATCATCCTAGTGACTTGGGAATCATCCTGAATTGTTCTATCTCCTTATAGCTTTGCTTTAGGGTTTCCCAGGCTCTGCCTTCCAGGACGATTCTGCCCAGAGATTTTTCCATGGGATCTTAGATTGGAATTTAAATACTTTTACTGCAAGGCAAAGGTTTTAACCCCTGAATCATCTCTCCAGTTCTGATTTTGTAATGTTGCTAAGTTTTATTGTATCCGTCTGTTTTTTGAGAGAGGGTTTGACACAAGGTCACACATACATCACAGGGTGGCTTCAAATTATTCTGTACCTGAGATTAGCCTGGGACTCATGTTCAGCATGCACTGATTAGGTCTTCACTGCTATGCTTGCTTCAAAGTGATTTCAGATGACTCATCCTGAACATATTCTTGCAAATTTATTTAGTAATAAAATTATTAAATCGTGGCTCTTAATAGTATTCAAATCTAATATTCAGAAAAGATTAAAGGATTAGAACTGTGCAAGTGAGTAAACAGACTTGATTATGAGGGCACCTAATTATTCCAAGGTAGGCTATAATTAAGTGTTAAAGTTGTATGATACAAAGGCAATAAAGGCTCAGCACTTCCAAGAAGGAAACCAAAGAACTCTATTGCTCCACTGGGCTGTGATTACCAACCTGAAAAAGAAAACAAACTAGAAACAAGGCAAATGTATACAAGAGTTACAATTTGGCCCTGTCTTGTCAATTTTTTGTTTTAAATGTGCATATTCATGTTTAGAGTAATTAATTGTTCTACATATAGATGAGGATGAGAAAGCAGATGCATGCATTGCTGTGGCCTGAGTGTGGAGAGCAGAAGACACATTTTGAAAGTCAGTTCTTTCCTTCTACCATGATGAACTTGGAGATCAGTTTCAGCTCACTCCGTTTGCACCACAAGCATAAAGGCAAATGGTATTGACCATAAAGATCTATACTTATCACTTCCTTTTATTTAAAATTTGAAGTCAGTAAAAAAGGGTGGTAACCTAAAGAGGAAGGCAGAAATGGTGATTAACATTTTCTGTGACTATCATGTGGTCCAAAGTCTTTTCTTTAAGTATTGCTTGTTATTTTTAATGCGGGAGGTATTTTGTTCCCGTTTCACAGAGAAGACAGTGGATGTCTAGAACCTAGAACATAGTTGTGCTTCAAAGGGAGAGAGAGAAAGAATGGCAGTCGCTTTGGAAGGGCTGCATTTCACACTCTAGCTGGACGGTCCACATGCATTTCATGTGCACAATAAGAGAGATGTGCAACATTGGGGAATTGCAACGATGTCTTTGTTAACCATCTTTTCCATTTAGTACAAATACCAGTGTCTTTGGGGACTTAAGAAATTACATTTGGAGACTCTTAGTGAAGAAGACAGATGGGGGAGTGGAGAAGGTTAAGGGAGGGAAATGGGAGACAAATACACTTAAAGCATATTTCATGCATGCATGCAAATGTCACCATGGATTCCATTTTTTGTACAACTAACATGCAATAATAAAAAAGAAAAATCACATTTAACTTCTTTTTTAAAATTTATTTATTTTTAGTTTTATAAACATATTGAATACTAATCCCTTCTTCCCTCCCTTGTCCTTGTCAATCCATTCTACTCCCTTCCACCCTCCTGCCTGGCCACTTCTATGGACCCTGAAGTTCCCTTTGGCTTATCTACTCTTGTGGGGGTTCAGGCTTCTGCGGGATACCAAGCTGTGCCTTCTCCAGCATCCCCATTGATAGGGGTGTTTTCCTTCATTCATCCAGCTCTAACTCCTAAGGTTTCCATGTGTTCTTATCTCTCTTCAGTTCCTCATAGTCTATGGGAGCGTGTTGTTATGTCAGTCATTGTGCAGGTCTGGTAAGCTCAAGTCTCACTGCAGTGAGTTCCTAGATGCAGCAGCCTTGCCTTGAATGGAATGTCTAGTCCAACACTGGACCTTCCCATATTTAGGTTTTTACAATCTTACCATCCCCCACATTAACTTCTTTACTAGTGTACTTCTCTCCACCAGAGGAGGAAAGAACCT
The DNA here is from genome assembly GCA_023101885.1 of Typhlomys cinereus. NCBI lineage: Eukaryota > Metazoa > Chordata > Mammalia > Rodentia > Platacanthomyidae > Typhlomys > Typhlomys cinereus. Next base: position 1,277,122 of record JALPQD010000491.1, read on the forward strand.
AGCGATGTATAAATGCCTCGGTGTAGATTAGTGAAATGCATAGCCTTTTCCTTTTCTTATGGTGGTATCCACACTTTTTGGAAAATGAGAATCATTCATTAGTCGATTCTGAGATCTCTCTGATGAAATTGCAGAAATCTCAGTGGCCTGAATGATGGTGATGATGGCAGGTAATATATCCTGAAGGACTAATATCTGCCAGGCACTTTGAAATTTTTTACCTTTAATCAGCCCTACATTTCTACAGGATAGGCAATTGTATGCTTGCATCCAGTTCCTTATGTCGAAAGCTTAGTTTCTTCTCTCAGGATAATTTGTGTTTGGGCTACTGAGTTCTTCCTGTTATATGAGGTGCTTGTAAATGCTATTAACAGTGGAACTATCTAAAACATACTGCACAATGGTGAATCATTGTCAAAGTGGCTGAGCTAAGCCACTGATCCTACACCATATTCCAATTTCTCTCCTGAAAGATAATCCACTATGTAATTTAATGTACTTCATCTCTTATTTCAGATTTTTATCTTTAGAAGACATATTTTGTTTGCTTATACATTTGTGTCCATTTGAACTTAGCTGTTTTCTTTTCTTTTTCCATCTAGGTTGTCACTGCTTAAACTGTATGCAACTAGCTTCGGGTCTTCGCTTGCCGTGGAGCACTTCCTAGAAATTTAGCTGAATTGTGCATTGAAGACCCACCCACTTATTTGGTGAGTAAGATCAGAGCTCTCATGTTATGTTTCCTTCCTGACTCTTATGTATTTGCGTTGGTGACCAGCATGTGTTTATCAAGGGCACCTGACAGATGTTGGCCAGATCTGTGCAGGAAGTTGTTATGATTATTATTAGCAGTAATAGTAGTAATAATAGTAATAATGGCGATGGTGATAGTTGTGGCAGTTTTTTATTTTTAATCCCCTATGGGCAAAGTAATTTTCACTATTTTCTCTTTCGAAAATTCACTATTGTCTTTCTTCTTCACACATGATTAGAAGACTTCACAATTCTTTTCCCACAATTCTTTTCTATCTAGACAGATCCCCTATGTCCAACTTCCACCACTACCCCTACCAAATAATTTATCCACTGTACTGTTTCTTACTTGTTATGTAAACACAGAAATAAACAAACGTGACAGTTGGGATAAGCTGGTGCTTGCTTCACACCATGGAATAAGAAGAGTCTTGTATGAAAGAATATGGCTCCCTTGGCCAGTTTGGTTTCATCTACATAGGCTGCAAGGCAGTCAGTCCAAAGGAAACCGCCAGGACGCTCTTCCCTTCCTAGTTAAACCCCTTGTGCTTGTATTGCTCGTGAACTATCACTCTCAAGTACAGGTACCATCATCTAACCATGTGTCAGATGTTTTCGAAGGAGAATCCTGGACACATGCAACAATTTTCCTCAGTGTCCTGCTTTGAATTTTGAAATTTATTTCATCTGGGGATTTGGGGGTCAACTCCAGGACCTTCATTCTTATTACTGTTAGCAGACTTTTTTTTTTTTTAACCCGTGTGGCAATTGAAATGTGTAAATAGTAAAGAATTTTCTGAGGTAGCTGGGGGAGTCAGAATGGGCTTAAGGAAGAAGACGATGATATAAAAACACTCAACAAGCTTGGGGTCCCGAAACAACCTTGAACATTACAAGGAGAGTGTAAAAACTACAGATTGAGTTTATTGTATAGTGCTGAATGGAACTGTCCAGTAAGCTACAGTGACAAATTAGATAGCATAAGGTGCTTACTTACTCCTTCCGAGTTTAGTAATAAATGACTTTTGCATGTTTCCGCAAGTTTCACCCTCCTGGCAAAGAAACATAAGGCTTATTTTTTCCTTACCCTACTTGATATCCACCTGGCTACCTGGGCTACATTTCTTTTGTTTGCTTATTTTTCCTTTGTTCATTTACTTATTTACTTACTTTCTAGTCTCTTCATACTTCCCTGGGGGTACAGCCTGATACTTTCCTACTAGAGTAAAAGCAGTTCTGTCTGGATCTTACTGTACTTTAGGGAATAATGTGCAGCCGGTCTTAGCTTTTTGGCAACATAGTTGTTCTGACTTGGAGGTGAGAGAGGTAAGAGGACAGTTGCATATAAGAGTCTGGTCTGGTCTAAGACCCACTCTGACTCCGGGTGCTTAAGACCCAGGTCTGGTATCATCCTTTCCAGGTACATCTTTCTGTGGTTGAAGCTCCTGTTGTATTTTGCTTTTGTCCCTAAAGAAATTATAACCAAGTGCTTAGGAAATCCATTAGAAATGTAGAGTTGTCAATTTTGGAAGAAATAAGAGTGCGTATGGTGAAACAGACCTAAAATGCTGGCATAGCCTATGCCAGTCCATCTGTCCCCGCTCAGCAAGGAACGGGCCAGAAAGCTGCAGAGTTGGAGAAAGTGAGTTGCTGGGGAGGACCTGGAAGACTGGAGCCAGCCACAGCGGGGAGTGTGGCTTCTCTTGCAGATTGTAGAGGGCGTCGTGTTGTAGCGTCCCCCCTTCCCCCTTCTCTTGATGCCACTCTTGGAATCGCGTCATCGAGTTCCACTTTCTGACATGGTTTTCTGGCACAAGGAGTGAAGATGATTTGGGGGAGATACATGGTGGTCAGGACCAAGGACAGTGAAAGACCATATGGCACAAAGTGGCCATCCGGTCAGGGAGAAGAAAGAGCAGAAAGGTACTTTCTGGAGAAAAAGCCAGACTTTGAACTTTGGCTTACAAAGACACCACAAGCTGGGAGTCTCGCTGAGGTCCCCAAATGACTCAGGTGAGCTGCTCCACATGCAAGATCCCAGTTCATGCAATTCTTTCCTGATGTGGTTCCCACGTAGGCTAAGGGCAGTGTTCAAGCCACTTCCAGTCGCCACGGGAACGGTCCTGATTTTGGCTCTTTAGCGAGCCAAGTGGATGCGGCTGGTCTGGGTTTGCAGGAGACCACTAGTGCGTGTGGCGACTCTTAGGTTGAATCTGCTTTCAAAGCACCTGCTCCTTTGTGAGGATTCTGCCCTCTACCGCTCAGGGAAGGTTTCCTTCAGCTCTGGTTGCATGAGTGACATGTGCTACCGAGTAGCAGGAGGCTGCGCACCAGGCTGGGTGCACTGAGGATTTTCACATCCTTCCTGGACCACCTCCTTCACTGTTTCCTTTTCGGCTGTGGCTCAAGCCGGAAGCCGGAAGCGCTATTCTCTTTGCTGTTGAGAAGCACTGACCTCCCATATTCTGTTTTTCTGACCAGGGGTCCTGCCTTCACCATTGCTCTTGGGGAAGGGGGGACTTCTCTTGCTGAATGGGAAATAGTTCATAATGGTTCTGTCAACTTTTGGGGTTTGTAGCTCCCTCTTGCTTGAGGTGTAGACACCTCCTCATGCTAAGATTCCAAATAACTGTTCTAAGAGACTCTGACATTCCAAAGAATTTAATTCTTGACTAATTTTCACTTAACTATGAAGAGGAAGACAACTCAAAATCAGAAAAAAATAACCTGATAGTTTTAAAAATCACTTTCTTTGAAGCTAGACAGAGCTAATTTTTTTCAACTTCTTTTATTATTATTTAAATGAAATAGTGCTCCGAGAAGAAATTTGGAGAAAAATAAGGAGCGTGTACAGTGTGTTCTAGATAGTTCAGTTACTAGTGGGTGTTGTGGGACTTTATTTCCTCTCCTAGACAGATAGCTGATGGTTTTCTTCCCATTTGTACTTTGTACATTTACTAAGTACAGAGTGTAGAGGATGCCTCTCTTTGTAACGAATACCATTAGTACATATTTCTTCTCTCAAGTGAAATACATTTCTACATGAGCACTGGAATTGTTATTACCACATTGATAGTTTTACACTCTTTCCCATTTCCTTCTCTTGCCAATGCAGAGCACCCTGTAATGCTCTGAGACCAATCTTTACGATAAGTACATGTTAAGGTTTTTTTTTTTCTCCCCATACTTCATGCTTCACTTAGTTGCCTCTGAACCCTGTGACATTTACCACATGTCTCCTTTAAGTATCTCACACTCATGATACCTACTTCACAAAATATTTTCATGGAGTGTTAAGGAATCAAATTGAAGTTATGTAGACAGAACTAATAAATAATACTTGATGTAGTGTAAAAAAAAAAGACTGGGGTCCTGGGAGTGGGGAGGCAAAGGAATTCTCATTAGAGAAATACCATGTGGTGTGTTCTAAATCATTTCTCTCTTTAGCATGAATCATTCTTTCTTACTCATCAACATAAAGTACTTAAAATCATGAAAATGAGTTCTCAAGAAGTAAATTATATTCTTTAAGTTTACACAACTATAAAGGAAAAGGGAGGGCATATTTTATCCTTAAAGTTGATATTCTAGATAACAATCCACTGTGCAGATCTTTTTGGGTAAGTCCGAAGTAGAATCACTCTTAGGAAAAGACACAATATTGTAAAGAATGTATCTTGACATGACATAGCAATTAATCGTATGTATTTTAGAATTATAAAATGCTTTGTTTAAATTTCAATCGCCTCACACTGAAGTGGAGATGCTCTGTTCATTTCTGTTTGCCAACTACCAGTGGGATATGGATCTGGGTTTGCAAGCCCTGGAGTATGTCAATTGGTGAGCTATTTGTAACACGAGCTAAGAAAAGCAGTTATAAAACACTACAGAAAATTTTAATTAGCCTATCTGGAAAACTTTGAGAGAGAATATCTGTGAATATCTCAAGTAACTGTCAAAAAGCAACTTCCACAAAAACTTAAGTAGCCTTCAGGTCTTTTTGTATTATTAAAACTTGGCAAAACGGAGTGATCAAGTAGGACAGAATTGGGGTGATCAAGCAATTTAATGTAGTAGTGTGAAAATAAAAAATAAGTGAATTATGTAAGATAAGCCTAATTGGAGTAGTATGACATGTCAGTTTAATATAAATTAATACTGACTATATATAATATAAATTGTAAGTGCATCAAAAGTTTATATTTAAATGTGTTGGGCTATTTGTTAGTATGTTTGCATACATGCATGCATGTATAGGCGCCTGTATGCTCTGTCAGCTGAGGTTCATAGGACAGGGCACATTGCAGAAGTAGTCATGTTAAATAAGAATGCAAGAGTTGAAGACTTCGATTGTACAGAGAAAGCGCATAAATATGCTTACTCTTATGCATGGCAATCATGTTCTACGGGCTCTCTGCACACGGACTTAGCGAGCACTGAACCATCACTTCACGGGGAGATTCGAGGTTAGGGAATATGAAGCGTGCCGACACGGTTTTCATCAGTCCATGCACACAGAAGTCGACTCCACACATGTTTCCGTCTGCAAATCACACACCGATGATTTGTTAACGTTGCGCCCACGACCACGACACAGCAACTGGTGCGTGAGGGAAGCTTTTCCAACACGTGAGTCTCCTGTGAGACACTTTCCTGCCTCTTGTGCTCGGGAGCCTAACCTAGCACTTCAGCACTCGGCTTGGGGGCCATTTTAAGGAGAAAAATCACCAATAGAAAACATAAACGTGTTTTTAAAAAAAAACCAAAGAATTGTGGCACTCAGCAGACAATGGAAAGGACACTTGCTATACAGGGGAACAGAAACAAAACAGTCAGTCAGAACCCTGGTGATAGATCAGTAGGCCAGGCACAGTGGATGACTCAAATCTTTTAACTGGTGTGCAAGTTCTCTTATGTAAAATATACAAATAGGGAGGTTTGATTGAATCTGTCTCTTTTTTCTCCTTGTTATTGAATTCTTAAATAATTATTTACTTTTTAGTGTGTGTGTGTACATGCATACACATACGCACATGTGCACAGCATGTATGTACGTAGAGAACAGAGGACAGCTGTCAGGAGTTGTTTCTCTACTTCTAGCATGTGGGTCTCAGGGATTGGACTCCCGTCACATGACTTGTGCTATGGCTGTCTTACCGAGTGAGTCATCTCATCACTCTTTGGCACTTTGGGACATCGCTTACCACCATTTTTGAAATGTAATTATAAGGGTTATACCTACCCCGTTTGCTAAACAAAGCCAAAAATCAAAATATGTACATTTGAAATATTTGGTAAAATTAAAAAGAAAATAATTGCAGCTTCTCACAGAAAATGAGATTTTCCTAATGCAAAGTTCTGACAGGAAATTCTCACATAAGCCTTCATTTAAAATGACTTTTTGTGTAGCACACTGTCAACACTATCCTTAAGTTAAATGCCGCATTTGACCTCCCACAATCATACCTTGATGTTCCTAAGACTGGTACAATGCATATGGGTACCCACGGACCAAATGGAGGTTCAGACAGACACAGTCCCATTGATTCTGCTAAACCTAGTAGTTACAGCTACTTCCCATAAATTTAGTATCTTTCATCGGGAAATTGTTTTGATAACCTGAGCAGCAGATAGAGTGTCTAGAGTGCTGGTGGTTCCTTTTGATGATTAAGCAGCATGTTGTGTAAAAAAATTCATGAGGTTTAAGATACAACGGTAGCCTACTATGCCAGACAGACAGGCAGACAGGCAGATGGACAGACAGACAGACGCTTTTAGTGTCAGTAAAAGTGTAGTGCTGACATGACCAAGCAATATTTATAGTAGCAAAAATCATTAAGGATCTTTTAAAGATTTACTTATTTAGTGTGTGTGTGTGCATGTACACACGTGTGTAAGTGCACACATGCCACAACATATGTGTGGATCTCAGAGGATGGTGTTTTGAGTGTCAGCTTCCTCCCTCCACCTTAGTTTTATTGTTGTTTCTGTCTCTATGTACACTGGCTCCCAGCATTTCACTGCAGAACTGCTGGGACTGCAGATGTGAACCTGCACATTTGGCTTTTAACGTGGGTTCTGGGGATTGGACTCCAGTTGTCAGATTTGCACTCTCACGACCGCCATCTTGCCAGGTCTTGTTGATGGATGTTTGAACTTAACAGGTTTGAAATCTGGGGCACACACACACACACACACACACACACACACGCACGCACACACACATACACACACAGAATTAGGAGGAGACTGGGTGAGAAAAAAACAGTTTTCGGTGGGAGAAGGAGAGAAGAAATGAGATCAGGGATTATGAGTGACAATTACGTATATTCATTGGATTCATGTGTTAAATCTGAATGAGTATAAATAATAAAATGAAGGACAAGATACTGACAGATACTCCATGTGAAAGTATTTGGTTAAAATGAAGAGCTTATGTGGATAAACCATTTCATTCTCGATGTGACTATAACATTTTTATGAGAACTTTATATCAGCCAGTGGAAGAGGGTGCTATTCCTACGGACCAAAAGAAGCGGCCAGCCTCAAGCAAGGACAGGCACAGCCCAAGAAAATCGAGACACTCTATGTTTCCACTTTCCATAGAACCAGTGTTTTCCTGGCCAGCCATCTGGAATGTAACTCTTATTTTACCAAAGGCTTCACTTAAGCTGGCGTGTAATCCCAGGTCCGAAGAGGCAGAAGCAGGAAGATTTTTAGCCTGAAGGACAGCTTGAGATACACAGTGAGACCAAGTCTCCCCAAAACCCCAAAGCCTGGAGATGCTGCTCAGTGGTAGGGCATTTGCCAGCTTATAGCTCAATCTCCAGCAAAGTCTCCCCCCCAATTAATTCCAAAAAGTAATCCTCTAAATATTTTGTGTACTTTTTAGAGTTATAAACTGTGTTGGATAATTTTTTTAATTCCTTGCTTTCTAAAAGTTTGAATTGCATTATAAGATCAAATTTTGTTTTTTAAAAAAATGAAGGAAGTGATATAAAATTCAGAGGCATAAGTCATCGTTGTCCTTATCATTGTGGGCACAACTCAAAAAGAGGGAATGGTGGGGGCTGGAGAGGTAGCTCAGGGGTTAAGCCTCTGCCTTGCAGGCGGAAGGTCCTGAGTTCAGATCTTAGACCCCACGTATAGACACCCTGCAGAAGCGGGGGCGGCCTGCATTTCTGGTCCTGGTAGGGTGGAGCCTGTGAATCCCGGGGCAGAGTAAACAAGGAGGAGGTAGGAGACAGTCAATGGTGGTTCCCGAATTCGTCCGTGGTTCCACACACACACACATTCATACACACACATACATACACACGCGCACACATGCATGCACGCACAATTGAATAAATAAATAATAATAGAAAAATAAAAAAGAGGGAATAGTTGATACACTGAGCCGTAGATAACAGATAGGGATTTGATAAGCACACTGCAGAATAATGACGACGGTTTATTGAGGCCCATTCATGCCAACTGCTGCGTTAGACTTGCATCGTAGCCACTTCAAGCTATTTGCAGCCATGTTATACTAGCATTGATAACATCTCATTTTGCGGATGAGGAAAGCAAGACCTAACTATTAAGCAGTCTTCCCAAGGTCGCATGTCTAAGGAATGGTAATAGAGGGATTCAAATTCCACATGTCTCCTCCTCCTACTGCCCAGCAAGTCCTCATGTCAGGTTCAAAACTTCTTGGATCTGTGACATCTCCAAGTATCTAGAAGATGGTGTTACGGGGATTTGCCTGTAGCTACACAATGTATGTGAGCGTTAGGACTAGGGGGCCATTAGATGGGACGAAGGAGTAGAGGGAAACACAGTTTTTTCATATCTCCTCTGATGCATCTATCACTTCCAAGATAGTTTCTGGCGGTAACTACAGGCAGTACCCAATTCTCCGAGGTCTTGCGCTCTATGGTTTGGTGATTCACAATCTGCTCTGGTGGACTGAGAAAATCAAATGGAAGATTTCATAAACAGATAGTTCATGTGTTCTTTAAATTGCATGCCATTTGAAAGAGAAGGGCTGAAGCTCTTCTCAAACCTCTGTCTGCGATTCTAATTGGCTTGACAAATAATGTGTTTAAAACATAGCAAGATAAAAGCAATAAGCGATGGTGTCGATGGAAGGAGAAGGTCATCACTGTCTGGTAAACGTGGGTACAAGCTTGAAATACCACAGTTCGGAAAACTGATGGATTGAAAAAAATAGGATTTAAGCTAATTTCAGGGCTTAGCCATGCCGACCAGAATGGAAGGGGTGCGCAGAAAATGAGTGGGGGATGTTGGCCAAGAAAGCTCTAGTCTTCACACTCAACTGGGTGCTGGTAGCACGGTCAGTGAAGCAGAGCTGGTCAGTCTTTCCACCAACCCACGGGGCCATCGGGGAACACCTTGCCTTATGATTGAACAATCTTTTTGGACCAGCCAATATTCAGGTTTCCCATCTTTCAAATCCATGCCTTGGAGGAGAGCAGCAGTACCCAGCTTCCCCGTAGTAAGTGTCTCACTGATTCTTCGTGTAACAGTTTACCGGTATTGTTACTGATAAATTACCATCAAACAACTTAAAGGTACAAAAAGTTTATTCTGTTATGATAGTCTGGTTACAGTTGTTTGTCCATCTTAGCAGGAGGGCGTACACCAACACTAGGGCTGAGGGAACTGGCCACACCATCTGCACATAATAGCTGAGAAAGGGACCATCCTTACTTGCCAAACCAGCATGTCTAGCCAAGTACACACAAGGATGCTAACTTTCTCAACCAGCTCTCTGTATTTTGTTCACTTGTCCGGGACCTAGTCCCACACACCATGGGCTGAGTCTGTCCCATCAACTAGATAATTTTCCATAGTTTTGCTCTGGACTTAACTACTAATTATCCACAAATGTACCCTGAACTTAAACCCTCAATCAACAAGGTAACACCTGAGCCTAGCTATGACACCTTGATATACATTAGGTGCTCAATAAACATTCTCTGGATGATGAACAGCTGCTGTCCCCAGAGGAAACTTAGCTCATTTTATATTTTATATTTGTGTGATTACATTTTAAAGGCCTTGATGGGATGGCATGGAGAGGAAGAGTTAATCAACTCTAATTTTCAGTGAGGTAGGACTTTAAATGATGTCACAACAGAAGCGTTTTGGAGACCCTCCACTATCAGGTGAACTATGGAGCGCACAGATTGAGGCATTGTATCACTTCAAGAGGATCAGCATGCACAGAGATGTCACTGCTTGGGAGAACAGCAGGACTTCAGGAGAGGAATTGTTATGGGTCAGGGTTTCCCAGAAGGAGCTAATCAGTCATCCCTGTTAGGAGTCTCCATGGGTCCCCAGTAGGTCAGGAAAACCACATTAGTAGCCCTTGGAGAGACATGGGGTTCTGCTCCCACACAGTGAGGTTACTGTTCTAGCAGGATGCAGAGCAGAATCCCCCAAGGACACTCTGTCCCAGACTCTTTGACTCTGGGGAGCAAACGTGTCCGAAGTTAAAGACATCCGGGGAGATTCTCTCAAGAGCTACTACCCCTGAACTTCTCTTCTGGGAAAATCGCATACTGTAGCTTATCGCTTCAGATTTGCACATGGGAAATTAGCCTCCGACAGAAAAATTAGACTCGGAGTGTACTTTCTCATTCAGCTATAAGAAACATCTATTTTTTTTTTGTAGGGAAAGGGGAAGTTTACTGATACCAGGTAACAAGAATTTCATGTCATATTTCCTGAAGTTTCTCCTACATTGGCGAGTTTAGAATACATTGTCAAGTAAAACCCCTCTATCTGTAAGAAGTATTTAATTATTTGTACAAAATGTAGGACTTGGCTTCAAAGGACTTGTGAGCTGCGTGGCATAGCATTTCTTTTTGGAGGGTCATTTTAGTTCTCTCTATATACAAGGCAGATTAAGAGCTGTCCCAAGATGCAGATATATTTCAGACCAAATGTGAAAGGAAATTTGGGAAGCCATGTTGTCATTTCAGACCCACTGAAGCTTAACATTAACCAACCAGTCTTACCTGACTTTTCTCAGATACATCTCCTGATTGAGCAGAATACAACAGCAAAAGCGGTCATTTCACAGGTGCACATAGTAGTTCTTTTAAAGCCACGAGAATAAAGTTTGATCCACATGTGTCATTAACATAACCTAAGCTGGTTATGGTACATTGGACAGCTTGCTGGATAAGTGGTGCTCATTCAATACTTGATCCAGTACTGAAGGAGCACAAAGGATATTATGTATACATTTTATGTATGATTCATGACTATTAATCACATCTATAATTTCTGTAGCATAAGGGAACTAGGACCATCTGGCTGACTGAAATGTGATAGATTCATTTTATTATCAAAGTGATCAATTTCAGATCTCCAAGAGGAACTGCAAATTGTTCTCTTATATCTGAGAAGGTGATTCTAAGTGATAAATCCTCTGACCTTGGGGTGACTTCAAGATACAGTATAAACGCTTGACATAGCCCCATTCAAGAGCGGCACAATGGAAATTTGAATTCGCTCCAAAAGGCTTGGGGTGGGGTTGGGAGAATGCAGTTGTTACAACAGGCTGGGTCCAAATGAAAAGGGAGAAGTTGTCTAAGAAAAGATGATGGAACTGGTGAGACAAAAATCATGATACAAGCCAGGCACTTGGGTACAGCCGCTATCAAGCTCCTGGGGAGACTGAGGCAGGAAGATCCCTTGATCCCAGGACACAACAAAGACTAGACTGGGCAACACACAGGTTTCACAAAAAGAAAAGTGTGGTTGAAAATGCTGGCTGTTAGGATTGGAGGGATGGCTCAGGAATTAAGATCCTTCCTCGCAAGCAGAAGGTTTTAAAATAAATTTTTAAAAATTCTGGCTGTTAGGGTTGGAGGGATGGCTCAGGAATTAAGACCCTTCCTCGCAAGCAGAAGGTCTTGAGTTTGGATCTCTCTCTCTCTTTCTTTTTATCTCTCTCTCTTTCTCACACACACACACATGCACGCATGAGCAAAATAAATTTTAAAAAATTCTGGCTGTTATTAGAAATATGATCTTGTGTTTGGAATTTGGACTTTCAGCATCACACATTTAATTTTACAGTATTTATAGGTAACAGGAACTTTTTGCTTATTATGAATATTCTGTGGGAAATGGTGGCAGCCACACTAGTGGGTCTGTTGCACCTTAGTAAATTTTTATTTAATATTACTTTGCAATATGCAAAATCTTTTATGTGAATTATTTTAATTGAATTTAAAATTTTCAGTTCTTTAATACTTTCCTACATAAATACAGGAACCTGTATATTTTCATCTGTAACTACCCAATGCCATCCTCCTTCCTGTCCCACTTCATTCTTTCTCCTTTCCAACCAGTTTCCTTCCTTCTTTCATCTCTTTTTACATGTGCGACTCTCTGGCTTTCAGCTGGACTTGCCTAAGTGGGGTGTGGATGGTTTACCAGTGGGCTAATCACTGGGTAAAGAAGCGCCCTTTCTCTGTTTGCATCAGCCTTCAGTAGTCTCTCAGGGTGGAGTGGAATTTCTGGAGGTCTTCCCTCGTTCGTGGTGAAATGCTGATAACCCAACTATCGTACAATTCTAGCAGAGAGTTAGGTATCACCGCAGTGAGTTCTTGGCTGATATAAATTGCTGCATTAAATTCTTACAAATGTTTGTGAAAAGCCACCATTAAGCACACAAAAAGGACATGAAAGTAGGAGAGGGGTTTGTTGGGGGAAAAACGAGGCTTTTCAGTGGGAAAAGGGGGGTAATGAGACAATAGGGGGTTCAGATGATTAAAATTCATGGAACCGGCAAAGAATAAAAAAGTAATTAAAACAATGTATGATAGACACTCTGACTTTTCCCATTTTAAATATACAGACATAAGGGTGATGCTTTCTTCAGGGCATTTCCACTAGGTACAGCACTGAGAGGAAAAAAATATCTTTAAAGCACCTGTCCTTGAGCATATCTTGTTCCAGTGGTTTCCACAGGTCATGGAACTAGCAAGTCACAGATCCAGGCTTCAAACCCAGGCTCAAGTTCAAAATCTCAACTATACCCCAGACGCTATGAAAAAAGAAATCCAAACAGCAGCCTATAATTCTGGCCCTGGAAGTCAGAGCCTGGGAAACCCCGGATCAAAGCTATGAGGACGTAGAACAAGCCAGGATGATTCCTGAAGTCACCTTTGGTACTCCACAGGGACATATACTCAAATACCCTCTTGTGCACATGTACACACACACATGCAAAAATACAAAAATAAAAAAGGAAAAGAAGTTTCTGCCATAAACAGTGTCAAGCAGGCATAAATGATGCAAGGGTTCAGAGCTCTTCTTAGAACTAGACACAGCCGTTGGCACTGTTCCGAGCAGCTCAGGCACACAGCTGATGTGACTCTGCAGTGGTCACACTTCTGGTTCCTTTTGCACCCGGCTCATAGAATTCCAGGACTTGACAGTCACCAGCGGTAGCTTTGGTCCTATGCTGCGCTACCTAGTAGAAGTCCCTTTAGACATCTGGCATTTCCTGTCAGCCCCCAACTGAAGGAGGATTCCATTCCAAAGGGGAAGGGCTTCCCCCACACTGAGAATAGGAGCCCAATACTCACTCATAGAAGTAAACCCTGCCATCATGTGACAGGTGTTGTAGCTTGACCACCCTGAGACAACCTGAACTGACTCTTTGGGTTCTGCTAACCCTTGCTTGGACTTCCCCTCTTGCTTCTGTGTGACCTCCATTGATAACTACTTTCTACTGCACCTGCGCTTTCTGATTTTCCCCAAACAGAAGAACAACTTCTGACCTCTCCGAGAAGTCACAGATCTGGGAGGTCTGAGGGCTTGGATGAATGTCCCTCGGCATTTGAGATTGTTGGCCCTCGTTCCCAGGAACAGAAGGTCCTTGTGATCTACCTGCAGACCAAAAATCCAGCAGCGCCTTGTCTTATGTCTTTCGAGAACACTTGGAGGAATGTCTAGCCAACATCTTCATTTCCCTGGAGGAATGTGCAGGAGCCAGCTGCTAAGAGCTGGTGTTTGCACACACCTGTTTGTTTATTTTTTAAATGTAATTGAGAATATGCCTCGAAGCATGAGTCTCTTTCTCCAGTGCACTCTCAGCAGATTGAGACACATCCGCAAGACTGTCTTGGTTTCTGTTTTGAGTCTGTGGTACGCACAGTGCTCTGAGCTGGTTCTCTGCAAGCATGTAGCAATCAGAAAATGGCTAAGCTGTGGGACTGGAGAGATGACTCAGGGGTTAAAGCCTTTGTTGTGTAGTCAAGAGGTCCTGAGTTCAGATCCCCAGATTCCATCTGGCAGAAATGGCTGCGGACTGTATTTCTGATCCTGGAAGGTATGAACATGGGAAACCGCAATGTAAAGCAATCAGGAGGTAGAACAATCCAAGATGTTTTCTGATGGTATCCTTGGGCCTCCACAACACACACACACACACACACACACACACACACACACACACACACAGGAAATGCAAACCTAATAGAGAGATGAGAAACTAATTTATTTCTCTCTGTGTGTGTGTGTGTGTGTGTGTGAGAGAGAGAGAGAGAGAGAGAGAGAGAGAGAAACTAATTTATTTCTCTCTGTGTGAGAGAGAGAGAGAGAGAGAGAGAGAGAGAGAGAGAGAGAAAGGGCACTGTGTGTACCTGTGGTGGACCAAGGGTGACTTCGGGAATCATCCTGGATCGCTTCTACTTCCTTGTTGCTTTGCTCTGGGATTTCCCAGGCTCTGCCCACCAGGGCATTTTTATGTGGGATCTGGAATCCAAACTCAGGACCTTCTGCTTGTGAGGCAGACTCTTAACCCCAGAGCCATCTCTCCAGCTCAAGATGATAAACAAAACATAACCAGAAATTTTAGAAAATAGCACTTTACTATCACCTAAAAACCCTCAACATTTGCCCACAGTACCTAAGCTATTCAGTGATTGTAACTCTACTGGTTTAGGGCGAGGCTCGGGCACCGTGCTTCACACATGCCAATCAAAGAGTCAAGGGCGTCTCCAGCTCATGGTTACCGTCTTTATGCTCATGGCCTTTGTCTGCTTCCTCTTTGGGCAACTCAGGGGCTTTTCCTTCTCATCAGTCTTTAGTCTGCCCTAGCACTTCCCCAGCAAGGCCCTCGCTCTGGCTTCTTACATGTTCTCAGTTGATGAGTGGCCTCCTTAGACTCTCTGTGAGCACAGCCTGCCAGAGAAGTGTCCAATAGACAGCAGGCATTTCTATAAACTGCATCCCTGATTTCCCTACTGTTCAACACTTTGGGGTCACCTTTTAATCGGTTTCTTCTATTCTGTCTTCTGCAACTCAGTAAATAAAACCAATACATTTTTAATTGGTTTATTCTTTTTATATTTATTTATTTTTCCCCAATTATAGAAGCTTAATAGGTACTCTGGTCCCCTCCCTCCATCCACCCCTCCCCAGTTCCCCTTGCACCCTCTCCCCTTTTCCCCTTCCTTACATTCCCCTCCCTCCCCTTCTCCCAGTGCCTCCCCCTTCCCCCCTCCCATTCCCTGGAGCATCCTTTTGTGTGAATGCCAAACTTCCCTCTGAGTCCTCCACTCTAGTGAGGTGTAAGGACTCAGTGGCATTGCCCAGAGCCCTTTCTTGGGCTCCCCTTTAGTCTGGGAACACTATTATGACTGTTAATCTCTTGCCTCTGAGGATCCTAGTATTTGTGATCCATGCTAGACTTTGGGGAGTCGTTGACATGTCAGCCATTGTGCAGGTTATGCAAAGTCTGATTATGGCTACTGCGGCCCTAATTTGTATGGAGTATCTTGTGTATCATTGGTCCTCTCCATCTTTAGGCTCTTACAATCTTGCCACCCCATCTTCTGCAAGTTTCCCTGAGCTTTAGGATGGGGAGAGATTTGGCTGGTCTGGTTCTAGGTGGTTAATGTAGGGTCTCTGGTGTTCTGAATAATGGTTTGTTGTTGTTTTCAGTTTTGCTGTTCCTGCACTGCCCTTGGCTCCATCCTGATTCAGTACTGGAGATCACCTCCTAATCAGAGATAAAAGGCTGTTTAAATAGAATCTTACTATAAGTAGAGATTCAAAGATAGATGGAATAGTAAATAAAACCAATACTTTTTTATTGGTTTATTCTTTTATCTTTTATTTTCTACCACTGAAATGTGATGCCCCAGAAAACCAGGACTAGCCTTGGCTTATTTAGTTCTTGAATTTCCGTTACCTGGAATGGTAACTTGCATACATAAATGCCCACTAAGCATATGTTAAAATAAATGTTTCATGCGTGGTATGCAAAACCAAGATTCTCTTCTATAATGCAGTAATGCAAAGACGTTGGAATTCATCAGCAGCTCTTAGTAGCTGAAACATGGTTCTCGTGGATTTCCAATAAAAGAGAATAGTCTTTGTTAGGATCAGGGAAGGGTATTCTTTTGGTAGAACCGTTACCTTTCAAGAGTTACAATTCGTGCTCAGCATAGATCAGACTGGTTTGGTTTGACGGGGATGATCAAGCTCTGATTAGTGAAGTAAATCTGCTCCTCAGGGGACCAAGTGAAGTGGAGACCATACCTGCAAACAAAGCATCTAATGGGAGTTTCTCTGAGTGATGGAGACGTAGCTGTCATGAACAGCACAGACTCCCCACTTACACCCAAACTGAGGCTAGATATTCATTTCCCTTTGAAGGTCCCCAGAGAACTGGCAAACAGGTAAAAGTAGTGATGGCACCTCTTCTGTCTATTGCCTGCTTTTTTCTTTTCTCTTACATGTGTACATGTGTCAGCATGTGTGTATATAACAAGGGACATGAGTGTGGTGAGCGTGTGTGCCTGTGGAGAACCAAGGTTGACACCAGGAATCACCCCGGATTACTCAGCCTCTTTATTGCTTTGCTTTGGGATTTCCCGGGCTCTGCCTCTTAAGGCCAGAATTGCAAGTAGCCACCATCTCCACCTGGCATATTACATCCCATCTGAGGATCTGAACCTGGGTTCTTTTGTGCTGCGAAGGCTTTAACCACAGAGCCACCTCCCCACTTCCTTGTGTGCTTCTTTCACTGATGTATTGGGAACACACATTATTTTAAGCTTCACAGAAAAATGAAGAGGTAATTGCTGTAGGTTATCATTAGCCTATCCGAGGGTCTGCATATCCAGAGTCTGGACCAAGACCACCCCAATGAAGCCTGAAATGAAATGTGAGCCTATGGTAGAGGAGCGCATGATGTAGTCACCCCAAACCCTGCACTGCTTTATTCAGACCTAGTTTTGTCCACTGTGACTCCGTTGTTTGTCAGCTTTCCACGCTAATTCATTCCACTAAATTAAAGTGTCAGGAAAAAGCACAGAGAGCCTTTGAATGAAAATCTCTGTAAAGTTGTTCAGTGTAGCATTTGGAAAGCAAAATTCATTTTTTTTTTTTACAACAGAAGAATATTATGAATAGCGCTCAGGTCCCAGGCCACAAAAGCCACAGATTAGAGTTGTAATTCTGAACATTTCCATTAATAAGCACAGGAAGATACTTTAATTTTGCATGCTTTATGGGTCTTTTTTTTTTTTAATAACAGGCACAACACATAAAACCAAATCAAGACAAACACATTTGCACTGTTTTACAATATCATTCAAATACCTAAGCGAAACAAGCCAAAAACAAGTCTTCTCAATTTGGGGGTTATGTTTCAACTGAACGCAGATTCTGCTGACGGCTTCATTAGCACAGGGGGAGAAAGATAGGTAGGTGACTTTGTAAAGACCCGAGGGAGGACTGGGATTGCCTTCAAAGAATTTGGATAGCTTCTAGTGGCCTCTGGGACATGTGATTTACTTGTAAACCCATTTCTTTGTCTCTCTGGGCAGAACTCCTCTTTTGGGGAGCCAATGAAGAGGAGGAGGAGGATAAAGGCCAGAACCGAGGGGGACACACACATCCCAGGTATAGGATGAAGCAGGTGTAGTAATTGCAATTAGGAATCGCAGACCAAAGACAAAGAGGAGCCGAAGGAGAGACTTTCAGGAAGCATCATCCCTTCCTCTGTGTTAGGTCTAGTTACGGCATAGCAGACCCTGCCTGACTTGACTCGTTTTGGTTCCCAGAGAGCAGCGGTCTTTGCTTTGCGAGGGGCTGCAGTTGGATGGAACTGAGTTATAGCTGAAAATTTCCCAGGCAAGACTTCTCCCTCTGCATTGCCTTGTAGCTCTTAGTTTAGAGGTGGAGCTGTTTTGTCTTCAGTAAAGGAGGATTGACAGGTGATATCAAAAGGTAATTCCCCTTGAATTCAGGTAGCAGAACAAAGGAAGTACCAGTTTCTGATAAGTAACCTCAATTGGTACTGAGTGCACAGGTGGTCTCATTTTTCTTTTCTTTCCTTTTCTTTTTTTTTAAAGAAATGAAGCGATTTATTACTATCAGAAAAGAATGGTAGCAAACTATTCTAGTTAATTTTCCTTAAAAAATGGAGTTACTGCTGATTTGTTTTTAAAACAAATAGTTAATTTAAAACTAACAGAATTCTCCATGTTAAAAAAAAAGATGGTAGTTGCTTATTTACTTCATTTCAAAGGTTTTTTTTAAATTCAGTCTCCTTAGCAACAGAGACATCTGTCTCTATTCTCTTAGTCATTAAAGCCAAAGAAAGTAGCTGCTTCAAAAATAATAAAGGCAATTTCTATGAATTGGGTAACTGTTAATTGTTGCCAAGAAATCTTAGTGAGATAATGAGGCATACAGAAATTGACAAAGATCTTTTCATTGATAGCTTAGCTTTCCAGCAGCCCATGGTGGGTAGCTAATATATACAGTACCATCGATGAGGTATTGTGTAGTTTGCTACGGAACACAAATAGAGAAGTGATCTTTACTCTTTCTAATTTCTTTCAGAAGTATGCCTTGCTGTGACTTTTTCTCTGATTGCTTAGTAACTAATCATACCTCGGGATTCCAGGGAATATATTTGCCCATTACATTTCATGGCAGTAGAAATGTTTGACGCATTCACAATAGAGATCAATGCGTCAAATAGTATAGTGGCTGGGGGTGGCGTTAAAGCACAATGTACTTCTTATTCGAGTTGTAGACTCTGCAAAGCCATTTGAGTGAAAATACTTCAAATTGCACTGGATTCTAAAACGTATATTGGCATTTGCGCTAAAACTGTTTTCAGGCCCCTTATAATGAAACCCCAATCACCCTCTACAATAGCTTCACTAATAAACACAAAACAGTTCTTCTACGCTTTCTGCGTTCCCAGCAGCCAAAGAAGCAAATTATATTAAGTCAGTATTTTGTATTATTGGCCCTGTTTGGCACATGCCTGGCTGTATGTGAAACCACTGTTAAATGGGTAATAACAGAAGAAGAAACCAAGCATATAGGAACAGCTTTTTGTGATTTTGTTTTTTAAATAAGGAAATATGGCTCTGATAACCAGATATGGAGATGCTTATTAAAATGCTGGCCTCATAGCCCAATTCCAGTTTCTCAAAGAGGTGCTGGGGGATTATAAATGGGAAGCATCAAAATTTCTGAATTGAATTTCACACTTAGGATGTTTATAAATTTACATGTGTATGGATAAGTATTGGGGAAAATTCAAGGAATACTAAATGCATATCAATTGTAGTGGAGATTTGAATACAAATGTTAATTTTATTGTAGCACCTCATGATATAATACATATAAGAAATGGGAAATAGAATGTGTTTTACCCCTTCATGTCTTAAATCATATTGTAGGTATATATATTGTTTGGTGTGTTATACAAGTAATTAAGGCATAACTTGTCAGGAGGTGAATAAGATCTTGGAACAAAAACGTAGATATAGTTAAGCAAGTCCTTTTTAATATGTGGGATTTTTATGACTTGCAAAGCATTTTTTTCTTTAAAAAATCCTCTAAATACAGAAATGTCTAGTAAATGCTTATGAATATAAATGAATAAAAGACATTATCTTTTAAAAAGTACAGTTTTTGTCTGCATAATTTCACACTGATAAGGTGACAAACTGTTAATTTCCTTTCAAGATGCTTCTAATATAATGAAAGGAGAAGGAAGTTTTCTAACCACCAAGTAGAAATAGACTTGAATAGTGGTGCTGACTTTTTATTGAAAGTTTAAAACATGCAGTGCTAAGAGAATCTTGGCACTCGATGCGGGTCCATGATATACTGAGGTCTCCACGTGGCAGCGATGATCTTGGTGATCGACTTCTGCCATGTTGTCTATCAGCATGTCACTTAGCACCAGGTTTGGGTGAAGAACTTGAGATGAATGTTTGTCACAAACAGGAGTCATATATTGGACTCATTGCTTTGTCCAGATGAAAGGCTCGAAAACCCTATCTTACACCATTTGAGACCTGCCACCTGTTTGTACAAGCCCTAAGCTGAGGGTTGATTTTTTTTTTTGAGATAGTTGAAAAAGAATCAAAAGAAGAAAATATTCATTCATTCATTCATTCATTCATTCATTCATTCATTCATGTGTGTGCGCAACCCTGTGTGTGCCTGTGGAGGCCCAAGTGTGACTTTGGGAATCATCCCGGATTGTGTCACGTCTTTTGCTTCGAGTTTTGGAGGTTCTGCCATCTAGAACAGAAGTATAGGCCTCTGCTGTTTTTAAATGGGATCTGGGATCTGAACTCAGAACCTTCTGCTTGCAATGTGTGATGTAAGAATTAGGTACAGTTAAAATTTTAGTGTTTGCCAATGTGATTTTACTGGATCACGGCATATCCGTGGGTTCTCATATGGCGTATGGCTCTTTTAAAGTCACTAGAGACTCATATAATTGTGACTAAGATAGTGTGGGACACAAAGCTTAAAATATTACTTTAATTAATTGGTAATTAATTAAAAATTAATCCCTATCTGGCCCTTCCTCCCAAATTTTTCAGTCCAGATCTGGATTTGGATTTTTAGCTCCAGATCTGGATTTGAGTATAGTATCAATGTGAATTTCAACAATAGGCAAATAGCATACTACAATATAAAAAACTAACAAAAATGTACCGTTTAACAAATGTGCATTTAACAAAATGTGTAGTGTGCCAGGCACAGGCTAAGGATCTTTCATGGTTGTCTTCCTGAATTTCTGTAGTACCCTCTATGAGAAGGGCATCTCTCCTTTTCCACGTTTAACAGGTAAGGTAGAGAAATAAACAACAGCAACCCTTAAGGTAGCTTGACCCGGGATAAACTCGGGTTGAAAATGTTGAAGACAAAGTCCACAACTACGACAACCCCACAATAGCCACTCCTAAAATTACCAGTCCTAGCCAACCCATGAGAACTAGACAGCTGTTTCGTTAAGAAAAGAAAGAAAGAAATATCGGTAAGTCACTGAGATTTACAGAGTTTCTGAGGTGCAACCAGCCGAATGCGGCTCTGGTTTTTCTTTGGGCTGATGTCGAATCATCTTAGCTAGACAATGTGGGAGAGTTGTAAGTTAGTCCAGTGAACTCTCTATGGAAGATGATTCTTCTTGGGAGGAAACAAATTACTATGGCGAGGATGAAGAGTTCTATAGCACTCTGGGTAGAGTCAGGAGATCATCATGTGGCTTTTTGGCAAATAAGTGAATGCAGATTCACTTTTATAATCCCCAATTCCTTAGCAGTAGGCGCTCCCAGGGACGTTCTCAGGGTATTAGACCACTCTCCTCCAACCTTTCTTTTTTTCTTAGCTCTGTGTGTCCTGCAAGGCTGTCTTTCTATGAGCCGGAATTCTTATTCATAAGCAATCTGAGCAGAAAATGTCAGGTAGCTTCTAGAATCATCAGGAAGCCAAGAAAACAGGGTTGATAAATGGAGACATGAGCAGAAGTCAATATGGTTGTATGAGCAATGAAGTAAAGTCTGCCAAGATTGGGCTGAAGAGGGGGGGTGTCCATTGTAGCAGCCTCTGCGCTTCTGAATCACTTCTGGATCTTCATCTATGTGTCCTGTGCAAACAGTCATAGTCCTGGGTGGGAAAAACCAATTGTCAAATCTTGGACTATAGGCCCTATCTTATCATTCCACCGAAGAAGGAAAGCCCACGAGTACTCCTTTGGCTCCTGGAGTGGATGAAGGAGGTTTGGACAGACAGACCCATTCTGGGTGCAGCAACCACTGCGTTTCTTACACATGCGAGATGAAGCTTCCACGTTCCTTGGCCTTGGGAGCGCCTGATCAAAGCCCTGCGGCATGTCACCTGTGGTTCTGTAGCATGAAGCCTCGGCTGACCCCAAGGAGCTTGAGAGGTGTCCTTCAGCATCTCTCTGGGACTACAGCACAATACTGTTGAGTTTCCTAGCACGGATGACAGAAAAAAAAATATAATGCATTTCACCCACGTACAACTAGTGTCTTAGTATGATATTTCTCTTGCTGTATTACAATGTAGAGAAGTTTAGGAGAAAAAGAATATTTTTAATCTATCTTGAAACAACTTCAGGGGTGAGGGGAATTTTATTTCAGCTTATGATTTTAGGTTATAATGCATTCTAGCACGGGAGCCTCCTGTGAGTGGTCAAACACACTGTCCAAACCATACTGACAGGAAGATCAGAGAGAGGAGCTTTCTGGCTAGACAACTTCATCTTCCTCCGTCTTATCCACCTGTCAGGAGAGTGATCTTACCCACCAGGGACTAGATCTTCCCCCATAATCATGCAATTAGACAATCTCCCATAGCCTCTCTTTTATTGTATAATTATTCCCAGGTGTACCCTAAGCCCATTTCTTGGTGTCAAGTTGACACCTGAACCTTCCGCACTCAGTGAGTACAAACAGGAAAATGCTGCTAACTCCACAGCACGATGCCCATCTTCGAAATTTAAGGTGTAATTTTGGTGCAAGGGTGTCCTCACAAATTGACTCCTGCATCCCATCAGATCAACACATTCTTTGTTCTCAGCGACTCTTCTCCATGTCACCTCCAGGGAACGTCTGTTCTGCTTTTTGGCCACTGTATTTAAAGTGAAGTCATCTAGAATTACTGTGGATTGTACCACTTAATACATACTGTTCTGGGGGATATCTGAGACGCGTCACAGGTACGGTTGCAATGGTTGATCCTTTTCATTTTTCAGGGTTTGTTCTTTAACAAGTAAAGCCGGGAGCTAGGTCACCCGTCATTGTCTAAAGTGTATCATGGTGTTTTACAACATGTTTTTGTAGTCTGGTGAAAGTGAGTCGCAAAGGTCCTCCAAAATTGATCATTCTGAAATGGTTTGATTAAGTGCTGTGCGCCGCTTTATCCTGGAGGAGACCTAGGTGGTTCCTCCAAGGCTGTTTGCTTAATCCTTTGATTCGAAAGCTAAATCTAAGCCACAGCTGGAAAAGTCTTTCTAGACTTCAGTCCACACGAAGGAAAACTAGATAAGATGTGAGGGGGATAATGAATTGATCTCCAAAATGAAGCATTTTGAGAGAGAGAGAGAGAGAGAGAGAAAGAGAGAGAGAGGGAGAGAGAGAGAATTTTTTTCCTTTTCTTTTTGAGACAGGGTCTCACTCTGTAGCCAGGCTACTCTGGAATTTTCCCTGTGCCATTCAGGCTGGCCTTAACTCAAGCCAGACTTGCTATCTCACCCCGCTCCCCCTACACACACACATGTTGAGATTATAAGCGTGATCTCTCACATGCAGCTTGAGAATTGGACACATATACATTTACAAACATTTGCAAACCAGGAAGCATTTTGTGAGTTTCTATTATATGCCAGACTTTATTATTTTTTTTTTTGATTCTCAGATCACTTTTATTCATTCATTCAGGGAGCCCAGTCCCTGGATGGTGCCCATCACGTTTAGGTGGTCGTCCCACCTCAATTAATCTGATCTAGAACTTTCCTTGCTGTCATGCCCAGAGATTTGATATCCTGACAGCAGAAAGGTGGAGACACTGAATACATAAGCCCTCTTCTGAAGGGGGTGTACTAGGGTAACTAACAGGATTACGAAGTTATACATGGTCTATTACATTAATAATACTCCTTCCTATGAACCTGTCTATTAATCATCTTTCACGTGCCTGAGCTCCATCCTTTGAAAATGGCCGTTGTCCTTCTCCAATCACAGAGCTCAGAATCCAGTGGCAAGTGTCTGCTGATCAGCAACGAGGTGGGAAGATGGTTGCGATGAAAACGAACAGTGATCTAGGGAGTATGCTCTCTAGCAAGAAATCACCCCGATTTGACAAGGAGCAAGGGGGTTGGGACAAGAGCTTCCAGAAAGTCAGAGAACTCCTAGTTCAGGAATGATGTGGGGGGGGGAGGGCTTGCTTGCTGAATGGAACAATAAAGGGGCCGATCCCATGAAGTGTTGGTTATTTTACTGTCGACTCCAGCGCTTCCCTGGAGTGACTGGCAGTACAGGGCATCTGAATTTTTACCTTATGATTTCAATTTTAAAACGAGGCTCTGGGGGCTGGAGAGGTGGCTCAGGGGTTAAGCCTCTGCCTTGCAGGTGGAAGGTCCTGAGTTCGGATCCCAGATCCCACGCATTAGACACCAGGCAGAAGCGGGGGGGCGGCCTGCGCTTCTGGTCCTGGTAGGGCGGAGCCTGTGAATCCCGGGGCAGAGTAAACAAGGAGGAGATGGAGGCGGTCCATGGTTCTACACACACACGCACACATACACATACATATGCACAATTGAATAAATAAAAATAATAAAAAAACTTAAAAAAAAAACGAGGCTCTGTCAACATCATAAAAATCATAAATAAAATGCATAGAGTAAAATCCAAATAATGCCAGGCGTTCATCTTGAGATATGATAATTATAAGCAAGTACACAACATGTGATTGCCACTCAAAGTCAGAACATTTCAAGTCTAAGGAAGCTCCTTTGTACCCTTGTCTCTTCTCAAGAATCTCATTTTAATTGAATCATAACAAAATTTTTTACACCCTACAATGGTGACATTTTCATGCATGCACTCATGCCTCATGGAACAATAACGTCAAAGTGTTACTGTATCCACCTAGCGTACTTGCACTTCTTTTTTCATGGTGAGAATACTCTAAACTTGTAGTAACAGTTTTCAAATGATGTTTTGTAAGCTAAACATTGTGACTTGCAGCAGTAAGTCTACCCTGAGGAAATTGAACCAGAAGAATATCAGTAAATTCAAGGCCAGTCTGGATTACAGAGAGAAAAAAAAAAGAAAGAAAGAAAAAAGGGGAGAAAAAGAAGGAGGAGAAAGAACAAGAAGAACGAGTACTAATAAAAGACACTAGATAATGGCATGTCCTTTGCGAGCGATCCCCCTCATAGTTCCAGCTGAACTGTCTTCTCAGTTACTTCTCCTTGAAGGTCACCCCATGTTAAGGTCTTCTTTCCTTTTCATCCAGACCCCAGCTGTTCCTCCTCGCCCTTGTTGTGACCACCCTTTCCAGACTTCCCCAGTAACTTCTCTTCAAAGTCACTTTCAACTGAGATTCTGGTCTCTCCTCCCTTGTATGTAGCCAGACTAACTGTCTCACCTCTGAGATTCCCATCTCACGCAGGCTGAATTCCAAGGATGCTGCTGCTTTTTCGTAAAACCCGTAGTTTCTAATCAATCTCCTTCCAGTCGGGCTCATGTTCTCTGAGGTCTCTAGGCTCCTCACTGAGTTCTCATGGGTACTGTAGAGTGGAGGAGAACGGAGAGAGACATTTCTGGAAGGAGGAAATAAGGATGATAACAGCGGAGAGGAGAGGCAAGCACATTCTAGCTCAAGGCAGCTGCCGTGTAAATCGTAAATGGAGAATCCTTTTGACACCCAGTATGGCAGAGATGACCCAAATATATTTCATTCCTGGTTTGGTAAAACTGCTGAATCTGGCTTTACTTTTTATCTTGCTCCACGAGTCAGTCATTTTTGCCCGTGATCTAGTCAGCCAGCCATGAAAGTTTACACAGTCCAGAGAACCCTGATGTCTTTCTGCCTGGTTCAGGCATTGCTCTCCGCTTCCCAGTCATCCGTCTAAAGGCTAAGTAAATGCCTTTTGTCCAGAGTTGAATGCTCCAGGCTTTGGCTGGTCAACGGTATCCTGTTTGCCTGAGCCAGGCTGTTGCCTGGTGAGGTAATGGATCAACAGGATTTGTTTATTTTCCATCTGATCTGATCCAACGCATGTGGTATGGGTTTCTGTTCAGCATGTAATTTACAAAAAAAAAGGGGGGGGGATACAGAGAAACATAGATGACATGATGCTTTGGTCAAGAATTATGTGTTTATTGTTGCTGCCATCACAGATATTTAATTGACCTCAAGGTAAACATTTGAAGGTTAATGTAGCATGTTATTCATGAATAATGAAGGTGTGTGGGCCCCACCATTTCATTCTCCCCCTGGAATGTAATTACCAGTGAAGGGACAGTGGGAAATGGAAGTACTTCATTCTCTCTTGGCAGGTCATGCACACACACAAAAATGGTGCCTGTTATGTTGCGGTTCGTGAGTGATGCTTTCCTTAAGGTCACGTGTCTTCACGTCCATGGAAAAAGATCCAACATTAGTGAATTGGCTAGTGCTTTTTGGCAGCAAAACAACACTGTCAGGGATTTTTGCATGTATTCCAAAGTGGAGAAAAATTTATTTCTAATGCAAGTCCAAAAGTCCAATCTTTGGCATTTTATGAAGAAAACACGGGCTTTTTCTAAAAGTCAATTTTTTTCAGTGAGACATTAAATATATGTTTTCCATATTCCTCAAGAAATGAGCTTAGAAAAGAGCTCATAACAGGTGATCAAGAAATAGAAGCTATAGACATCCCTATGTTTTTTCTGGCCTGGAAATACCACTATAATATCCAGGGCGTATGTGTGTGTATGTGCGTGTGTTCCTGTGGAGGACACAGGTCCACATTTTTAATCCCTGTCCACTTTATTTCTTAAACAGGGTCCCTTAGTGAACTGGAACTTATTTATTTGGCTAGGCTTTCTGACCAATGAGCTTTGGGGATCCATGTATCTAATTTCTTTAGTTACAATTATAGATACACGTCACCATATTCATTTTTTATTTTTGTGCGCGTGTGTGTGTGTGTGTGTGTGTGTGTGTGTGTGTGTGTGTGTGTCTATAGAAGCACAAAGGCAGCATTGGAAATCATCCTGGATTGATTGATTTTCTAATGTATTCCTTTGCTCTGGGGATTTCCAGATCATACTTTCCAGGACTGGAATTACAGGACTCCACCATATCTATCTGTAATTTTTTACATGGGATCTAAGGATCCAAACTCAGGTCCTTTTGCTTGCAAAGCAAAAGCTTTAAACACTAAGCCATCTCTCCAGCCCCATACCCATTTATTTTTACTGTGGGTGTCGGGGATCCAAACACAGGTCCTCATGTTTATGCAGGAGACATTTCACCAACCAAGCCATCTCTTCAGTCCCTTGGATGATGACTTTTCTCCTTCGCAGCAGTCACCTCTAACTTAAGTTGGTGCTGGGATTGTACCAACAGTATCAGACTACATTACTTATAACCATAATACATCAATTTTTCCCTCTCAGGTTTTATTTTTCAGTCATAGAATCCTCAGCCCAGCAAATGAATTATGTTGAAATATGTTACCTTTATGTGGCTACCATCTGGGGATGAATACAAATTTATCTTATGCTATTATTTCTGGCACATCATATTTAGAGTACTTAAGAAGGCCGGTGATAAATAGCAAAAGGAAGGAGGTGCATTTGATCCTGATGGACTAGACTCCAGGATATTTAGGTGCAGACCCCAGAAATTGAGTGTTGTCCAAGGAGAATGGTTGCATCTCTGTGATCACTGGATTCTTTGCCTTTTCTTTCTATTTAGAATTTCCTACTAATGTATTGATAAAGACAGAGAAGTCGCTTTTCAGTGGTCCTGAGACTCGATGCAGTTGGGGAGGCGGGGGCTCGTGTTTACAGACAGCAGTTCCTTTCAGGATCTGGCTTGGCTGGTATGTTTGGGCTACAGGGCCTGTCGGCGGGGAGTGAGGGGTAGTTCCCTCATCCATCAGTCACATCCCCCTGCCCCACATTGTCAGACTATTTCAGGAAGAGATCAGAGGCCACGAACCATATTGAGCCCAGCGGAGAGACTTTGAGATATGAAAATGTAAAATTTGAAAGCACGCTGATTAGAGGGACGTCCATGAAAGGGAGGTGGGGTGTCAATTTTGGTAACATTTGATTTAAAAATGGACAGTTTATAAGGTCCGGTTCCCAGGACTGAGAAGGGTGCTCTATCAATAAATATGAACCTAAGTACTGCAGATCGATGGGGAAACACCCTGAACAGGTTGTTCCTCATTCTTTACCAACTCACCAGGAGGTCTAGTGATAGTTCCCCTCCATGTCTGTCTAGATCTTCTGCATAGGCATGGTAGGGAGTCCTTCCTAGTGCTGACACCATCAGTTTTGACATGAGGGCCTGAAATCTGCTTTGTAACAAGAATACCAGGAGCTACCCAAGGTATGTTCTACAATTTTAGAAGGAGAGATTTTTGCTGAAATTATTCAAATTGATGACTTACCATGGTCCAGTTATATATATAGTTCCCTATCCAGGCCCCCAGAACACCAGAGATGTCTGGCTGGTGGGAGGAGGCGCCACGTGTTCCTGCTGCCCCTGGGGACATGTGGATCACCCGAGCATGCATCCATTTGGCTGCCTCCAAGTGTACATTCTCCTCGCGTCCAGTGTTCTGCTAGATGTCCCATTCTCAGAGCCCCTGCAAATCGCTTTTGAGAAAATGGAGGAAAAGACCCTCTTTTGCTCTTGCATCAAAGCCGCCATACCCTCCTTTGTATATGTAAGCAAAACAGCCTCTCTCCTTGCCACAGGGTCATTCGCACCTGCTGTATTATTATAACATGCCTGGTGCCAGATAAGGGCCTTAGCAGCGTGGGTTTGTACCACCCCACTCCCAAGACCCTGAGCTTTTCTTTACAGTGATGAAATGCTTCCCCTTGTGAATCTGTCTCAGCAGCGACACGGAGAATTAACGCGGGGCTATTTGCAGACCCGTTTCAAACATTTTGATGAGTCAGAATCTGAATGGGAGCACACAGCACCATCTCAGCACTCCAAGGTGACTGACATCCAGGTGGCCCGGGCTGGGAGGAGGAACGCCTCAAAGATTGCTTCTTCATCTTCAATTAGTTCACATAGAGAGAAACAATGGTGTGGTGTCAGGACAGTTAGGCAGAGGTATCGCTTGCATTGTGTTCAAATTTCTAGGGATAGAAATGTAACCTTGACATTGGGGAATCCTTAATAAAAATGCAGAGGTTCCCCCCACTTCCTTTCCTTTTGAATGTCTCTGCTTTAGAGTTAATGAATGGAAGATTTCTTTTATATGTCCATACTTACTAATCAGCAGCATTAGAATGATCTACCTTAAAATCAGCCATCAAGAAGAAGTCTTAAGCCTCTGCCTTGCAGGCAGAAGGTCCCCGGTTCCGATCCTAGACCCCACATATAGCCGCTGTGCAGAAGCAGGGGCCGCCTGCGTTTCTGGTCCTGGTAGGGCGGAGCCTGTGAATCCCGGGGCAGGGTAAACAAGGAGGAAGTGGAGGCGTCCATGGTGGTTCCTGAATTCGTCCGTGGTTCTACACACACATACATACACACACACATACACACACGCACACACACACATACACACACGCACAATTGAATAAAAAAAAATTTAAAAATCAACCATCAAGAAGTTTCTTGATGTGTGGGAAGAAGCTGGTGTGGAGGCATAAGCCTGGCATCTCAGCACTGGGGACGCTGAAGTGGAAAGATCACTGGTTTGAGGCCAGCCTGAGCTTCATGGTGGGGACTCTCCTAAAGACAAAGAAAACTAATGAGCATGTGGTGTATATTCCTGCCCTCATGAATCCCTCTGTCTAGTTCTGAAGAGGACAATATGAAAACACTCTGAAATGGTTCATTTTCTTCAGCAACCATTGTGGCACACTAACCTCATGCTAGTTAGGTATCTGCAGCCATCTATGTTGAAAACCTGAGGCTTGAACTTTGTAAGTTTGACACCATCAAAGGGAAACTCCACTTTCCCAGGAACCTACAGGTTCTTTTTCATTGTGGTCTTCCCACACTTCCACCGAGGCGTGAAATCTGCTCTCTGTTTCCTAGATGTGACTCGCCTTCCACCCACAGAATGTAGTGCATGAGACTGTACCTCTCTTTTGAAGCTTCAAGGGAAAAGGGGGCAGCAGCTATGGTAGGCCCTCAGAAATGTTTTCCTTTTTGGTCCTCTCTTGGGGAACACACTTTTGCCATGAGATATCAGAGCCTATGAAAGGCCATTCCTGAGGGCCGTGAGTCCACTCGTTCAGGAGTGTCTCCCAATATAAGTGATTCACAGACCCCAGATTTAAAAGGGGATCCCCAGAGCAGAGGCTCCTGAGCTAGAAAGCAGAGACCATCCATCTGTCCAAAACCTTTTTCTCAAGAATCTAATCCTGAAATATGACAATAGCATCAATTAGATATGTATATCTTTTGCCAAATCTTGTCACAGCTTTGATATGATACCAAGGAAACCAGAGTTTAAATAATAAACAGGTGCTTCTGGTATCCCTGATAATAACAACCAACTAGCAAAGGTTCATTTTACTGCTTTTTCTATTCCATATTTTGGGGCCTTGTACTCATATAATCATCACAGGGCCTCTGAGCTACGTGTTGCTGTTCTTCTGATTTAGTTGATGAGAGACTGAGATACCTCGAGGTGAAATAATGAAGTCCAGGGTAAGAATAGGAACTAAAGGGCAAGTCCCTAACTACTTGCAAAACAAACCTCTCTCGGGGCTAAGTATGGGCCATCTAGTGGTAGTTCAGAGATCCTGTCACCCTGGGGTAAAATGGCTTTAGACTTCATGAGGCTTTATGAGAAGATGGAATTTGACTGATCTGGTCAGCTGTGGAAGATTTAAATAAGCAGCATGTAGAAGGGGCCACATAGAGTAATGACGTGATCCTGGGGACAAAGGCAGAAGTGAGAGAATGCAAGAGCATGCATGGGGAACAGACTAGGAGAAGAGATTAGAGAAGGAGGGGGTCAGCAGGTGGTGGATGAATTCCTGTGGTGACCGGTAAGCCTGTGGGAGCTTTGGCCTGGGAGAATCGTGTCTAAACTCCTAGGTCAATGGAAGATTCCTCGGGAACCGTGTGGACATTGTGGAGCAGGAGAGATGGCCTCACAAGCAGAAGGTCCTGAGTTTGAACCCCGGTTCCCAGGTTAAAAACACCAGGAGGAAATGAAGATGGCCAGGTACTTGGAGCCCTGGAAGGCAGAGTTGGGAAACGCCAAAGAAGCAAGAGAAGATAACACAATCCAGGGTGATTCCTGAAGTCACCCGTGCGTCTCCACAGGCACGCACAGTGCCCTCTGATACACACGGACGTGCATGCGTGCACGTGCATACACACTCGTGAAAGGAAAAGCAATTTGGGTATTGTACAAAGCAGGGGTAACTAAGGGGAAAATGAAAAACTGAGGTGCAATTTCACTAAACAAGAGATTATTTGCAAGGGAAAGGTAATCTAGAGGAAGGGCAAATTTAGAAAAGTTTTTTTTTTTAAGGTGCAATCTAGTGACAGGTTTAATAGGAGGGATAAAAGCATTAGATGTGATGAAAGGTTTCCAACCAATCACGTGTTGTATCCTTAATGCTACTC
The DNA here is from genome assembly GCA_023101885.1 of Typhlomys cinereus. NCBI lineage: Eukaryota > Metazoa > Chordata > Mammalia > Rodentia > Platacanthomyidae > Typhlomys > Typhlomys cinereus. Next base: position 1,308,532 of record JALPQD010000491.1, read on the forward strand.
CGGGCAAGGAAATTATTCACATTATAATTGCACATGAGAAATATGTCCATCACGAATTGACCAATCTTACATAATAATAGCATAATAATAGTTCTTTCTGATTACATTCCCTTATTTACAAAAGATTCTTTGGTTTCAAGCATATGGTATACAACCGTAGAATCTGACACGCTGAAAGACTACATTAGAACAGTTAAATGTGTTATGTACTGTGTGAGCATAGGATTTAGTTTGTCCCGTGGAGATCAATTACCGTGCTTGAAACTCTTTGACTGGGAAAATTGCATCCCAGGACAGGTGTCTGGAGGTATTGCTACTTCTATTGATAAAGTTACCTTTTAAAATAGATGTTCGACTTTGGTGAGTTGTCTAGTAACCTGAGCAACCCAATATTTCTTAGTATCTTCTGCATTGATATAATTTTGTTATTTTTGAATGGAAAGGGCCAGCTTTAATATGTATAAACTTGTCATTAACTAGTAGAAAAGTAAAAAAAAATGTGAGGCTTGAAGAAGTTTCATGAAATTATTTTATCTATGGCTCAGGGGTTAAGACTCTGCCTTGCAAGCAGAAGGTCCTTTGTTCGGATCCCAGGTCCCACATAAAAATGCAGGCGGAAATGGCGATGGCCTGTACTTCCAGCCCCGGTGGGTGGAGCCTGGGAAATTCCAGAGTGAAGTAAGAAGAAGGTGGAAGCAATCCAGGATGATTTCTGAAGTCACCCTTGGTCCTCCACAGAGACTATGTGCCCTCTGATACACACACACACACACACACACACACACACACACACACACACACACACAAAATGAATGAATGGATGGATGAATGGATGAATAGAGAAATAAAGAAATAAAATTAGAAAAAAGAAATTATTCTATCTACAAATAGACTTGGATACACTAAAAAACTGGGCATGACTACATTTTAAATATTGGTGACTTGAGAGCAGGGATACAGGTGTAATTCTCCTTCTTGTCTCCTTGGGTACATGACTGATTGCACCCCGGCCACCATCATCTTTGTTCCACACATGTGTCTCTTGGAGTAACCCCCCAGACCTTGATTCATTTCACTCTCTCTACTTCCTTCTGCGCACATGGCCTGTCCATTTCCCATAGGTCTCTTATAGTGTTAGATATGTAGGATTTTTATAAACCATCCATTAGCTCTTCCATGTTTCATGGGAGGTAAGTGCCAAAGAACATTGCATGTCTCTTCAATTTCTCCTGCAGATCTCCTGAGAATTACATTATAATTCAATTGACAAAATAAGGTTAAAATATATGCACGAATAGCACATGTGCACACGCACACAAATGGTCTTGTCTCTGTATTATAGTACACATTGCAGAAATTCTGCCTCCATGTCTTTCTTTGCTCTTCCCACTGTGAATTTCTATTCATTCCTAAACCCTTTCTCATGTCCCTTCTGAAGCATCCTTACCCTTCTTCACTGCCATAGTGTTCTTCTCTCCTGCCCGAGGTGAACCAGTACCAATTCCATGCTTGCCTAGATCATCCTGAATCCTAATCACTTATTCCCATAACTACCAACTAGATTGCAAACCACATGTGGACAGGTTCCAAGGTTTCCAGCTTCTGCAGCCCTGGGAAGTTTAAGAGTTCTTGACACAGAATAGGTGCTAATTCAATAATTATAGACAAGGAAACAGGCTCATGGTTTGGCAAATATGCTTTCTTTTATTGCCTGGGAAAAGTCATTACCATTGTGCCACAAACAAGAAGTCATTGAACACCTGTCTCTGCGAAGCACTGGCTGAGTGCTTCTCAGAACAAATTACACCGATCTACTTCTTGACCTCTAAGAACTTATTTATAATTTAATACGTATATCAGGCGTGAGGGCAAATATAGAAAGGACACACAATAATTGAATTACCCACGTTAAACAGATATACAAATAGGGTAGATTAAATATTTACTTTGTATGTGCATTACCTTGTAAAGGGTAATTGCATTTTAGCAGCCGGTGAGTGTATGGGAAGCATTTGAATTTTATGTTTAGACAATAGACTCCTATCATCATGATTACCATGTAAACTGAATTCTGATGTTTTTATGGGTGAAGATGGACATTAATATTCCCTATGAGGTTAATTTATGCCATTGTGCAAGGAGAAGTCATATAGCTTGGACACAATCCAAATCTAGACACCTCTGGCCAAATCACAGCAAATAGAGCTCATCTGTAGAACTCTACCATTTAAAAACAGCATGGAATTTGAAAAATATGTGCTTTTCATCAAAAGCAGGAAATAGGGTATTTGACAACATGCATTTGTCTACTGAATGTGATGGAATATGTGATGAAATATGTTTTGTCAATAAAATAAATTGCCAAACAAAATGTAATCCTTTCTGCAAACGCATTTACTCTCCAGAATGAAATAAGGTACCTCCGCAACACCCATTGTTCCCTTGAATTATTTTTGATTTGCTGTCTATCAAAAGCAACGGAGAAATGTGTTTTGTCAGACAGAGTATTCCAAGGTATATGGATAAAATATATTTAATTGGAAAACCAGTAGAGTGCATTGTGGAGGGTCGCTAAAAGTTGGAAGTATATGGCTGGACTTAAACAAGTCTATCATTTTTGGCTTAAGAGAATAAATGCTCATCCAGTGGTGTTTTTTCATTTTTTCTTTAAAATTAAGTTAAATTTACTATAATAGTTACTTTTCCCAATGGTGTGACCAAATGATTGACAAGGAGTACTTCTTGAGAAGAGGGCTCTGTGTGTGTGTGTGTGTGTGTGTGTGTGTGTGTGTGTGTGTGTGTGTGTGTGTTTTGTTTATGTAAGAGGACACTTGAGTGTGTGTGCATACAGAGGAACAAGGGTGATGTTGGGCAAACATTCTAGAATGTTCTTCCACCTACTGCTTTGTGGGAATGGGCATGAGGTTTCCAGGCTCTGCCTTCCAGGACCAGAATTGTAGGCATCTGCCATGTCCGTCAAGGACATGTGTTATCTGGGGGTCTGAACTCAGGTCCTTTTGGTTACAAGTCAAAGATTCCCAGCCCCAATCAAATCATATTTAGTTTGTGACTCATACCTTAAAAATCAGATCAAGACCACAAAACATTCATATAAACGGCGTGCCCTTTGGCATTTATGTACATGTATATATTGTACAATCAGGATGCAGTAGTCTTGGCACCGTTAGGATGATGCCCTTGTCTCTGAGCATATTCACATTATTATTATTGTACAATGTTCTTCCCACATCACTGAAAGAGTTAATTACATGCCTAATTAGGTTCATTTTTCCATTCTCCTCCTGCTCTGTGAATTGGTCCTTTGCCTCAAGGCTCCGGAGGAATTTTAACTTCCATAATTAATTAATGCTGTTTAACCCTCCAAATGTCACTCTGACATCACACCTCACTTAACACTTTTCATCTCTAGGTATCAGCCATGGTTCTCTGCAGTGGACAAGGTAAAGTCAAGTCATTTGAAGTTGATTAAGTGGATGATGTGTAATTGGTATGAAAGTGATCAAAGACTAATATATGTACAAGCAGCTTTAGGAAGTGTAAATTATAATTTCTAATGAAAACTTGTTTGAACAGAAAGTTTTTTTTTCTCATGTGTGTATGTTTATTGAGAACGCACTTCATAGTATCTATTTAATATTTCAGGACTGAATGAGATAATGTCTAAAAAGCTCTCGGCTCCATGCCTGGCATTTTTTCTATATTGATTTATAGTTTTCCAGTATTAAATAAACATTGTTCCATTCGCTGCTGAAACAGCTCTTATTTTGGGATAGGTATCATTTATTTCTGGCTTATGGAAGAGTAAATTGAGGTTTAGGGAGTCAAATAGTGATGCACCCCAAAGGAAGGACCAATTTCTATTTCTAGATGAGAGGGAATATCTGGGGGACAGGTGACATTTTAAATGTATTCTGATGAAAAAAGAGGAAAATGAAGAGTAAGATCTATGTGCAAATAATGAATGTAAATGGATGCTCAGTGTGTTTTTAATAACATCTTGCTAGGACTTAGCTTTGGGAAAAAGAAAGCCAGAGAGGTCATTGAAATCATAAATTACCCTAGGGATTAAAGAATTTTGACTTAATTCTAGAGGTACTGGTAGCCAGTGGAAATGTTTGAAATAGTAATTGTTGGGATATCTTCTATTTTAGAAAACCAGCTTCGGAAGGCTACGAGAAGGGCCGTGGAACAGGCCACAGGCCCACGCAGATATCAACAAACCGAGCTGGTGCTAAACAATAGCAATGGACGATGGGAGAGAGAGGGAAACCGTTGCTCAGCTCTAGTCGGGGAGTGATGCAGTATGGGAGACAGAGATGGGGGAGATGCTGGGAGAAAGAATAGGCAGAAGCCATGATACTGAGACACAGGTAAAAAATGTAAAAGAAGACAGAGAACCTCTATAACGGGTAATACGTGGACATGGATTTGAATGCATGTGGTTAGAAGAATAAAACAGACATGAATTCCAAATCAGAAAGAGAGAGAGTGTATGTGTGTGAAAGAGAGAAAGAGAGGAAAAGAGAGAGAGAGAGAGAGAGGACAAAGGTATATGTAAGATTTGCAAGGCTGTTTTCGTATTAGCGTTTGTGACTTTCTGTGATAGATGAGTGAAATGATTGCACAAGAACTTGAGTTAATATTCAAAGCGACACTTTTGAATGAAATTGCACAAGCAGGGAGGACTCGCTGTCCTGTGCTGGGAGCAGTTGTTGAGAAGAATCTGTCTGGCTCGTGTGCAAGTTTGGCAAGAGTTATTTCAAGCCAATAAAGGAAAACTAAGAACAAGAGTTAATCGCCCATCCTTTGAAGTGAGAACTCTGAGGCAGATACCGATGAAATGGCTGCATATGGATCAAGATCTTTGCTCATTGTTCAGCTCCAAGCTTGTAATCGGAAGCACACACTTTCACAAAAACCTTTCAGGCATCTCAGTTAACATAAAGACACCCACTTCACAGGCAATTGTATGAGATTTTCCTCTTTTTTAAAGAGAGATTGTTCGGAAGCCCTGAGCAGAGGTCTTGGCGCACTGAAGACACACGGTATTCATCTTTATGCCTTTTCTGCTCTTCCTCATCCTTTCCATCCTTTCTCTTCAGTCTTCTGGCACTTTCTCAGGATGTCCTTTAAGTCGCTCTGTTCTCTCAGGTTTTGTTGTAGACATGGATACATGTTATTTCTCTTCTATGACTAGAAGCATCTTGAACACAAATATGAATCAGCCAGCACAGAACCTACCCTGGGCTAAGCATTCTGCTTTCTTTGCCTCGTTTATAATCCAATGAGTTACACTGGGATCATGGTCATTTCCGCAAGTCAGCTCCGTCGCACCACCAGTAACTTGCCGCAAGTCATAGATGGTAGGACAGGAAGAACAGTTTCTGATTGGCGGTCATGGAAGAGGCCTTCTTTTGTGTAGGCATGAACCAGCAAGTGCACTGTTCCCATACCATGAGACTTCAAAATGCAGACATAGACATGCAATACTATAGGCTATTTTCTTTCTTTTATCTTTGCTCATGATAATGGGGTTTAGTGTAATATGACCTCCTTCTGAGAAGGGCTGAATGAAGGTGCTCGGAATAACTCCAAGAAACATAGTCAGTCATTCAGAGTGTGTGAAAGGCACACACTTGCTCCTTAATCTCACCAATCCAAGTAAAGAACAAGGGAGGCCACAACAGAATTACAAAGCATGCTCGAAAGCTTAGTAGCTAATTTGATTTTGTGCAGAAGGGCTTTAAAGAATTTTTAATGAAAAGGCAATTAACGTTGAAACCTTCATTAACGGAGAGTTGAGAGAAAAAGCTGGACTTCTTGCTGAGTTTTTGACTTTTTAACTAATTGCAAAACTTTATGGTATTTTTACTGTATATTAGAAAATGGTAAGGCACTATCTATTTAATACAGCTAGACCTTATAGGCAAATAGAATACTTTTAAAGACTATTTTTAAAGTAAAGAGGACAGAACACCCAAGAACTAATTATAATGAAACAGCTCTTATTTTATGAAGTGGATACAGAAGTAATGAGTTGTTCACCAAGAAGTAATCCTGACTCAGTTGAAAGAATCGTGTAACTATCATTTGTTTCTGTGCATCAGTCATTCATGGAGTAACTTTGCACAGAGCAGAAATTTGCTCCTTTATAAGTGAAAAACAGAACAGACTTAAACACTGATTCAAAATATAATATTATGTAAACTTGTTGCTATGTCTGAATTTGAATCTTACAAATCCTTTATGCTCAACTCATTACTCGTATCAATCCAAATTGTAATACTGAATGGAAAGTTGTGTTTGTTTTTGCAGTGTTTCTCAAACTTTGTCCACACATGGAGTCTTTAGACAAGACTACTGAGTAACAGATATAAAGTCAGAAATAAGTTGGCTGAGAAAACATTATGATCTTTCATTAGCCTTGTGGTGTTACTTCATGCTATGAAGAACACATTGCTACCAATATCTCTTGCCTATTCCATAATACTCAGGCCATCTGGCCGAATGGGGGAGGTTGGGAGACCAAGAACCCCCACAGAGTCGGAACACATTGCCAGTCTTTGCCCTTCCCCTAGTCTTTCTGCAAGTCAAATGAAATTGACTTCCACTGAATACAGTTATCAATCACAAACATTTTAAATTAGATATAGCAGACAAGGTAAAACACCTTTTCTTAGACATGTTTACTAGAGTATGCCAATAGAACAGGTCTCTAAGGCTCATTCCTTAACAGAAAAAAGTCTCATTCCATTCACTGCAAGTAGAAAGAAAAAAAAAAAGAGAAACAAATGATACACAGGTGCCTTATCATCCAATGTCATCTTAATAAGCAACGCCTGAAAAGACCTCTCCCTCTCTTGGTTCCCTACTAAGGTAGGACTTTATTCACCTAATTATAATATAAGGTTCACTTCATAGCCATTCATCATATGGATTCCTGACTATAAGATTGACTGATAGTAAATGCATCAGAACAAAAATCTTTCCAGAATAGACTGGAAGGACTGAGTTCGTCCTCTGTTACCCAACAGCATTTTTACCTGTCGTTTCTTCATTTTGTTTCTTCACTTGGAATCCTCACTATTGAAATATTAGCCATATGAAACAAAATTATCCTAATTTATTTACCTTTAGTCACGATATTTTGGGGAGACTTGGAAAAGATGATTTATCAGCAAGGTGGAAAATCTATGGCTGGTCATTCATTGTCCTATATTTGAGAACATATGCAACCACTTACTGCTAGGAAAGGACAGAACAGAGCAGGAAGGTATGCGTGCTTACCTCTGATGTGCTGTTTGCCCTAGTAAAGTTTTTATTCTTTGTATAATTTTCTGTTCCCTCTCTCTCTCTCTCTCTCTCTCTCCTGTGTGTGTTAACTCCATGAACAGGCCTTTAAGTTTGAACAACAAAATTTTCTGAACTTATGTGTTCAGAACTACATGGTTATTTTAAGTATTTTAGAAAGGTGTCTACAAACATACCCTTCCTTCTGTACTGTTCATGTTGTGTCTGTAGGTCATATAATTCATTAGTAACCCATGAAAGCAAAATGCTGCCCAGTTGGCCCTTGAACATGGACTCAATGATACTAGTTTTAATGTCACTGCATGTAAGTTTCTGAGCTTTAACCTATGCAGTTCTTAATTCATTAACAGACCTAACAGACTTTACTATTAGAGAAACCAGGTGTCATTCAAATATAGAGGAAATAAATAAAAGGAATGGAGGGGTATTAACATATTACAAAGATCTGTATTGCGTGACAGAAGAGCTTAGTGTGCTAGGAAAACCATGAGCAGGCACATGATTCTCCATGGATAAGGATTGCCCAAGGGGCGTGTTGCAGTTCAGGTTTTTCAGAGTGTACATATTTAATGCTCCCCACTATTGGTTTTACCAGAATAATGAACATAGTCCATACTGCAGACAATGAGCAGAAATTTGAGTACATAACTTTCTTTCTCAATTCATAACAATCATACTTTGCTAATGAGCCTATATACACAAATGTGATCTATTATGGTAGATGAGGTATGATAATTTCATGGCATTCTTTCATACACTGATGTAATAAAATGTTTGAGTTGGCCTCTAGTCAACATGTTCTTATTGCTTTATCCTTTCTTATCTACAGCACAACCTCTGTTACTGTGTTCATGCACCTTTCTCCTAACCTCTTTCATTATTTTAATTTTCCTCCTACAAATTGCCAATACAAATGGAGCGTCTCCTCTTTTCTGCAGTAGATGTATTAATTTGTGCACTGGCATGCCTTGATGTGAACCAGAAATCAGTTCCCTCGTTACTCCTTCCTTTCTTCATTCTTCCATATTGTAAGTTGACACCAAAATCCACATTGAGAAATATATGTGAGAATGAGCCATTGGCATGATTGACAGTGAACTCAAGGGGCAAAGGAGAGGCTGGTCCACATATGACATACAGGTGTTTTCCAAGCAATAACTTCATCATTGTTCCTAAACATGAGAGATGAGCCAATGTACCTAAAAAATCATCCTTGACAGCAAAGAACTTGGCCTGGCAGGGCGTGAATACCTTAGTCTTTATCTTCGCTTTGCTCTGCTAAATGGATATAGATTCTTCCTGCCTAGATGAATAGCTGTTTCTATTCAGTAAAATATGTGTAAATCTTTGGCTATTTCCTATTGAAGCATATTTAATCCTTTGATATGTATTTAATAACATCTCACAGTAATTGAGATATAAGTTAGGTCTTTGGGGGGAAAAATGTTCCTGTTGATTTGTAATATAAACTATATATGTGAACACCTTTGTGGGGAGGGGGATAATGAATCGTTGTGAGACCAAGCTGAATCTGACGATAACCCCTACCAAGTTTTTAGGTTCAATACCACACAATATTCAATATTCCACATTTCATGAACAAAGGAGAAAATAGGAGACTAAGTTGGATCAGAAAAAATTGTGTAAGGCCTAAGAAAAGACTGTTCCCAGATGGAATTCGCTAAAGATTCTGTTTCTTTGCATTTTCCTTATAATTAATTCTTTAATATTGCCAGTTGAGTCTCACGAATTGAAAATGTTCCAATCCATACAATCTGGCGTCATGCTGCTCTTCTTAAACTCCAGGGAGCCTTCGGAAGGGAAGGCCAGAAACTCACAGGGGGAAAGGGAACTATTAGAATAGAGGTGTAGTGTCAGGAAGTGTGAGCCAAACAGGCAGAACTTCCTAAGAACGGATCCTTTCCAAATACTGTCTACTTAATAAGGGGAGAGGGAGAAAGGGAGAAAGTATCCCTCTGTACCACGGTCTTCAAACCATAACCTATCCATGAGAGGAGTCAGAAACAGGATTAGATGCTTTTGATTCACGATATATGGAAGGCAGGGAGAAGCAGATACCCAGGTTACACAGGTTTCACCTGGAATCTGCGGATTGGCTGGAAACCTCCAGGATCAAGTGAGAGTGCAAATTTACTCTTTATGAGAAAAGATGAAGTGTTGTGTGAAACTCTTAGGTGACACAATGATATCTTTTGTTTCCTGCTTGTTTGCTGGACCATTGGAAAGGCTCATTTATCTATTTATTCATTCATTCTTTCTCCTTAAGCAAATATAAATATGCATATATATGTATAAAGTTTTATTAGTTTTTTCTTATGTATGCGCGTGTGTGTACACATGCACGTGCAGTGGAGTGTATAAGCAGGCACTTGAGTGTGTGCAGGTGGAGGACTCAAACATGACATCAGAAGTCATTTTGGATTGCTCTCCCACCTTATTTTTGGGGGGTTTCCTAGTCTCTGTATTCCAGAGTCAGAATTACAGGTCGCCACTGTTTCTGCCTGGCATTTTTACATAGGATCTGGGGATCTGAACTCAGGTCCTGTTGCTTGCAAGGCAAAGACTTTACCACTGAACCATCTCCCCAGGCTTACAGCATATTTTTATATCTTATGAGCCTCTCCCGCCTCTGCCTCCCAAGCAACTTGGGAGACTTGGGGAGGCTTATATCACCAAAGATGCAACCTTGGTCTTATTCATCCTTCTTACATATTCTCTGTATGGGAAATGTGCACTTGCTCTCACCTTACATAAAATTCATGCTACCCTTTATTTTGCCTAATGATATTTTAAATTTTTAAAAAATCCATTCACCGGCATAGACAATTTATGAGCAAGAAGGAGCATGTTCCCTCTCCATTGTCTTATCATTGGCCCTAGAAAAAATCAGGAATGGGTAGACAGATAGTGAAAATCAGCCAGTAGCATCATGAGCTTTGTGAAGTACCAGCATGATTGCGAGGATCTGCATGTGCCCTCTGGGAATGTCTGAGCAGACATGATAACCCCCCTCAGCTCCTCACAGAGATGCAACCAGAGGGGATGCTGATGGTCCCTGGCCTTTCAACAGCATAGTTCATCCCCTACAAAGCCCACTGCCCCCAAAGTAGCATCTGTTCCCAGAATGCTTGGTATTTTAAAGGTTGTTCATTTTATTTGCCTGCTGTTTGTTTTTCAGATTGGTTCTCACATAGCTAAGGCTGATTTTCACACATTAGATATCTTCAGGTGGAAGATAACCTTGAATCAATCCTGGTCATGAACAATATTATTATTATATGATTACTAGTAGTAGTAGTAGTAGTATTTGCTTAAACTTTTCCTGTCTTTCCAGCCACATTGGTACAGAAACCGAGTTTCTAGTGTTTATAGAGCATTGAATCTTGTCCTTATCATTCATCAAGACTTCCAGTATCTCTTGTCTAGGTAGTCTGCAAAGACATGGATGTAGCAACATTGCCATATTTTAGCTAGTAAATTGTGGAACTAGTCAGGTTTGGGTTGTTTATGGGACATCCAGAGTTGACTTTGCAAGTTCACACAATTAAAAATGTCATTGCTAAGTCATTGGAACTAAATTTGCTGAATTTTTCCTTTGTGTTCTCAGGGAAATGAACACGCCCACTTGCTCCAGGAGACATTGGTTACGACTCATTGTGAAAGTTTATCTCCATAGGCAGGCAGGAAAACATTGCAGAGGTCCAACTTGCATAAGTTAGATTTCTTCATGGACAGTTACACTTCTAGATCTATTGTTCCTTCCCTTTTTGTGTGAGACCATTGTTTGCTTGCTTTTTTTGGACTGTACCTTCTCTCTTTTGCTCATGAACCCTCAACAGCGTCTGTATTGTGCACAGGGGAAGCCATGTTAATGGTTTCCATACATAATTTCCAAAGGTTGAAAAGGCCTTTGACTTCAGAGAAATTGAAGCAATTTTGAAAGAAGGCATAGAGGTGCATAGGAGAATCCTCTGCACACACATGAATAGTGGAGTGACATTTGAATTTGATGGAGAGAGTGAAGAGATCACATTGAAACGTGTCACTGGGGGAGGGAGGGAGGCTGCCTTCCTGCCTTCTCCATTTGCCCAGAGAAGATATTCTAAGACTGAATGAGAAGCTTTAAAGGGCATTCCTATCAGGCAAGAGGGGGGAGTCAACAGAAGTAGCGCCACTACCTGGACAAAACTCCAGGGAGACCTTGAAGCTGGGAGCCAAGATCACAGGCGAGGAAAATGGGGAACTTTGGCAGAGGAAGAGTGTGCAGGTGTCCACAGTTGAATTTGTACAACAAAGCAGAGATCACAGGAAGCCCAGAGAAGAAAGAGACCAGGCTTGGGGAAGTCCAAGGAGACTGGACTTCTGGCTGACTCTATAAAATGATTTCAGGGAAGTGAGCGACTTTCAATTGAGCTTTTTAAAAATATTTTTAAAAATTCAGAGACGACTTACATTGACATGTTATATACTTTCAAAGATAGGCACCTCAATGCAGTACGGATATGGACTCCCAACAATGTGGGCTGATTTTTCTCCTGCATGCTGCCTTTCAAATCTGGAATACCCATCAACCCCCAAGGCTCTGCTTGGTGCTCTTAGCTGAGCACCAAGTTCCATATTGTAACATATCCTAGAACTTGACTCATTTAAAATAAATTATAACACAGACAGGACTCAAGCCATTGAAATGCACCTCCTCAAACGCTATGGTCAGTAGTTAGTTATAAATAGCAGCTCTAATGTTGTATTGTTGGACTCCGTTACAATAAGAACACATTCATGTATTATGTAGGAATCTAAAAATAAGTGTAAGAATAGAAAATAAATTACAATGTAAGAAAAATATAGCCTAAGCAATGTTGTGAAAAAAAAAGAATTTTAATTGGAGAAGGAATTTAAATGGGCCTTCAGAGTAATATTTACCTTTTATAAATGAAGCAGTTTAGGTCGACATTAAGTAATAGTTATGAGGAAAGGGTCTACAGGTCAAAGCAACTAAGATTCACTGCCAGGGTGACCAAAAAAGCAACTAAGACATCTCCCTAGCTGTGGTTTACACAGGTTATAGCTTTAGCTTGGTTCCTCCCCCAGAGTCCCTGAAGGTGATTATTGATGTGTTGGAACCTGAACGAGTACAGATTGGGGGGGAGGAGGAATGCATAAGCCATGCTGTCCCCAGAGATCCAGACTGTCTCATGAAAGTGGGGCTGTTACCAAGCAAGCTTGTGCTGTCTGCGGGCATTCTGCTATATGTAGTCATTTCCCTCACCCTTTAGACACCCCATTGTAATGCAGCTTGGTGAGGAAGCTCTTACCAGACTATCGGTGACACACTTATGGCCCTTACGGCTACCACAATCACGTGCCAAATCAACCTCTTTGCTTCGTAATGCGCATTAGGCATTTTGCTATACCAAGGTAAAAGGGATTTTAAACATATGCCTAATAGGGTTAACATAAGTGAGACGCTTATAAACAGCTCGCCCATTCTTATTATTGCCTGGAGCAGAAAAGGATTAAATCATTTCATGTCTGGTAGCAGGAGATGCCAACATGATGGTGTGCGTTGAGAGATTTATTGAGGGCGGCGTTGTTTTTAAAAGCAAAAAGGACAGATGAGGGATCAGGATGGGTTTCAGAACGAACCAACTTTAGGCTGCAGCCTAGGGCAGAAAGGCTGGAAGTGCAGGATGTCTAGGATGTGGAGCAATCTCAGTGTGCTTTTGTTGACTCCACCCAGGTCGGTGGGGAGAACCCTGTCTCCCACAAAAAGGGTTGGCTAGGGTCACTCAGAAGAGGATAGGTCAGTGGGTGAACACGATGGTCAATGAAGAGACTCTGTAGATCAAGATGTTTGCTATTGCAGGAGATGACCTGTGAGCATTTCCAGGACAGTCACAAGCTGTCCCTTGAGTCTGTGACTTGAGCCAGAGTTATGAATCATCGTTATAGATTCATTGACACGATGTTTCTTCTCAGTCTTTGGGTAGCTTGACACAGGCCACTTTGTCTCAAAGCTTCCATTTCTCCACCTATGAAGTAGGTAAAATGAGTATTACATAACTATTTTAAGACTGACTTGGAAACATTGAAAGGGAAGTCCTTTGGGAATACGACATAGCATAGAAGTGATTCTGATGCATTGTTATGTAGAATATTTTTAGCCCAGGCTGGCCTCAGCAGCTACATCTCATCTTCTAGCTTCCACTTTCCAAATGCTGGGATTACATGCAGTCCTAACACCACAGTCAGAACAATTTCCTGTAGATAGAATGTATTCCAAAAAAAAAAAAATGTCTTCCTACTAATCTGACCTTTCACATAGACTGACTTTATAAGACTTTACTGTATATGTCTATGGAAGCAAATATCTAGACTTTCTTGTCTTTCAGCTTGCTAAGAATTTATGGTTTGCCACCAGAATGCTTTCTTTAATAGCTGTCTTAAGTGTGCATGAGAGTGAGTCAGGCCCCAGGTTCAATGGCAGTTCATGGAAGCTGGGGAGCTCAACCCACTGTATTCATAAATAGCTTTTAAAGATACTAGAGTAAGGAACTTGGGAACGCTGCTGATCATGACCCGCTGGCTCATGGTGGGGTCCCTGGGCTTTCAGAAAATTCTTGGAGCATTGAAGGCTCAATAAAGACTTGCCGAGTGATGCTGGGAATCAGGCAGTTTCTTGTCCTCTTGGGCTTGTATGTGTGAGCTCACCTCCTGAGCATTGAGAAGCCAGGATGTAAAGGCAGGTTGGGAGAGGTGATGGAAGCTAAAGTGTCTGCTGGTTGTGGAGGTGTGAAATGAAGGAGTGTTGCAACTGACATAGGGATTATCTCCTTGCTGTGATTCCTTTTACAAGATTTAATAGTCTGAAGGTTAAGTTCCTATCATCTCATTATGATAATATGTAGTCAGTTTGTAAGCCTTTTGATATATTGCATGTAATATCATCATGCAAGTCTGTTTTCCTCCATTGTATTGTATTTAAAATAAAGTTCCCTTTGGAGATGAGAAATGCATGTTTCAGAAGCCAACACAGACAATGGAGTTGGTGTACAACAATCTTTCTCTTAGGAATGACTGAAAAATGTATTATGTTTCCTTTGCCCAGATAGCACTGAGATAGAAAAGAAAGCATATCTATCTATACACAAAGATTTAAAAAAAACTTGCCAAGTTCAGAGAACATCTCTCTAAAGTGGCAGAGAACAGAATGATCTCCCAGGGACAGTCAGGTGTAATTTCAGATAATTCTATATCAGGCCTCTGAGAACCCTTTTGGAAAGCTCTGTTATATATTAGTGCTGGGTCTCAAAGAAATGGAAAATTAGTATTTTTCTTTCTCAGCCTACAATTTATTGATCAAAGAAAACTTATTTTTGGCTTTGTAGTGTTGCAACAATCTGAGGCATATTAATAAAGAAAGAGACTTGCTTCTTGGGGAGATAACCTCGATGACTGTAATTTTTCTCATGAGTATCAATGCTGCTCAGACGCCAATATATCAGAGAAGGGAAGGAGGAAGGAGGAGGGTAGCTGTTGCTTAGTGAGGATTTTGCTTTGTCCTCTCCTAGTCTTGCTTGAAAAGTTCTCATCCTTGTCTTTTTATACTGGAGATGAACTAGAGAAAACCACCTTGTATGGGACAGTCTGGGCTTTTTTGACTATAAAGGTGGAAAGAGGTGACAGGGGACTGACTTCTTCTAATAATTGGCTCTACTAATAAAATAGTAGATGCAATGCATAAGGTGGTGATTGCCTTCTGTGTGCATAAAACACGCCTCTATGCTAGATCGACCTCCCTCATGTGCTGTGGTATCCTGCATGTAGGACTCCGCCCCTTCCTGCTTCTACTCTCACAACTCTACAGGAAGACTGTTAACAATACCTAATTAAAACTCAGCTAAGAATTAGTGCATATTTTGAGGATATGGGGAAAAAAACTTTGCCCACCACATAACTATGGAAGCATTTTTAATAAAAGTCACACATTTAAAATTTATACTGAATTTATAATATGTAGTAAGCACTCTGCTACATGTCGATGATTTATTAATGAAAAAGAAAACGTTCAGAGACAAAAAGATACGCCAGGCAGGAAATTGGTCACATTTTAAAAATTTACTATCACTGCATGTTTATTAAACACCTGTGGATCTGTCCGTTCTTTGTGGTACAGCAAAACTCCCGGATGGGTGATTTAGAAAGCACAGAAACATATTTCCTATAGCCGAGGTGGGACTATGAGATGTCTGAGTTCAAGGTGTTGACAGATGCCATGGTCTGGCCAGGGATCCTCCTGAACAAGTTTTGAAGATGACAGGAAGTTGGACTTGCTTCTTTTAAATGGACCTCTACTCCAGTTCATGAAGAAAGGAACCTTCGAGCTCTGATCTTTACTTAAGGAATCCCATCTCCTACTATTTGCATGGGCTGTTAAGTTTCAACATTCAAATTTTGGACAGGACCATTCAAATCATAGTGACATAATATAGACACCAGGAGAAAGGAAGAATTCAGCATTTCTTTTTTTTCCTATGAATTCTGGTGGAAAATAAGGAAGTGGAATGCAGGGATAAGATGATCTAACTAGAGATGTGAAGAAGACTTAATATATTATGTTTTTATTGAGTTCCTCTTCCTTATTCTTACCCAACTATACAGTATGGATACTTCAGGAAAGAAAGGTGTAGGTCCGCTCTGTAGGGTGGGCTACATGAACCTTAGCATGGAGGATGAGAATAAGACCACAGTGGAAAGGCACAGGCTACGGCGTGGCAAGGCCAAAAACGTGGTGTTGAAGGGGTGAGGAAGAAGTTGCTTCTTAAAGATGCCTTAAAGAGTAAGAACACTAAATTGAAGAAAGGAAACTAGTTGCTATGAGGGAATGGTAAAGTCAGAAGTATCGCTATTATAATCTTCCTTGTGGAGGACATATTAGAAAATCCAACTGGAAACAGCAAAGGGACAATCTAGGAAAGTTCCACTGAGCAAATTTGACACTTGAAGCAAGGAAGACATAGTGGGAGCTGGCTCAGTGGGAGGTGTGAATGGAAAGGACATTCTCTCCAGCTCTCCAATAGTCCCAGGATCCCACAGTGAAATTAGAGTTGGAGGGGGAAATGCATGCAAAGGAAACTTACTGCCCCTATACAAGTCTTATCTAGTCTTTCTAAAAGAGAAAAATAGTCACCAGGAATTTACCCTTTAAAGTGTCATTGCCATCATAGACATCAGACTGGTAATATCTCTTGCTGCCTTTTTGATAGATCTGCTGCATAGATATAAATTTTGTCAGTTTCTTCTTCCCCACCCGTCTCTCTCCTTCTCTCCTGCCCTCTGTGCATTTATGGTTCTCCAGGTCTCATGTGGATTCCTGGGAATCACCTATGTCTGGGCACTTGCTGTAGGGAGGGCAGTACTCCAGCAGGCATAGCGTTGGGGAGAGTAGCTCTTCTTCTTCCCCATCCAGCCTTGACCATCTTTAGTCTCTAAGGCAGGTGTGATATTTCTGAAGGTCTTTCCCTTGTCATGATGCCAAGTAGATGGGCCAAATATTGTGGACTTGTGGAAGGAGAACCAGCTACAGTGGTTTCATTAGTTGCCAAGGCCTGGTTATATCTGGATAGTGGCATATGACTGTGTTCTTTGCCACCTGACAGCCTCTTACATTCTCAATACTCCCTGAGTGTTAGGGTATGAAGATGATTTAGATGTCCTGTTTATTTGACTTGCTGTAATTCAGACTAGACGCCCAAGCACAATGAACAGAAATGCCTGATTTCTTTTGGTTCCTGTTAAGATTCTTGGCGACTCCTGAAATGGTCATTTCAGATCAGTAGGTGATGCTTAGGCAGCAAAGTTTGTAGTGCTCACATTATCTACAAACTGTGTAGGAGCTTCTTGGAGTGCCTGTGTGTGTGACTAAGTGTGGGAGAACAGCAAGGTTGATGAAAGATGCCCATGTGGGTGATCAGAGCAGAGCAGACACACACATTCCCCTCCATCTATCTTAGTTTATTACATTCATGAACTTGAGAAAAATTACAATTAGCAGGCTGATTGCAAAGAAAGCCAGATTACTTGGTTCCCAGAGCTGAAACTCACCAGTCATCTATTCAAGAGTCCCTGAGAGGACTCTGTCCATATTACTTTGGCTTACAGGTGTGTGCTACCAGATCTTTGGCTTTTGCTGGTATGGACAAGACCCTCTTTCATGGAGAGCATCTTCCAGTGGTAGATGTGTACTGACAAAAACACCTAACAGGAAATTCGAGGTGGATCTTGAAAGCGGCAAATGCGGAGCATTGTGCTAGCTAACAAATAAAACATGATCGCAGGGCGCCAAAGAGACTTGCCGCAGAAAATAGGACTTTTTTATTACTATTATTTTAAGCTGAGGCTCGAATGAGGGAAAAAAAAAAAAAAAAAGGAGCCAGCTAGGCCAAGATCTGACAGAGGAATGTGCAAGCCTGCACGGATAGCAAGTGCAAAGACCCTAAAGCTAAAAGTAGCTTGAATGTTTGAGGAACAGACAAAAGGCCCGCAGGGCCAGGGCAAAACCAGTGAGAAGAACAGTACTTCCTGGGAAGATGGGAGAGTCGGGTAGGGGCCAAATTATGTCTCCCCATCTCAGAGGGAAGGGAGTCTTCGGGTCTTGCTCAGTGGCCCCCGGCAGTCGACAAGTGAGGGGGGCCAGACCCTCCGTCTCCGTGCTCTTAGTACAGTGCTTTTGAAAGTCTGCAGCCCTTTCTTTCTTTTTATAGGAAACTCCTTGATTATAACTGCCAAGATCAAACAGCTGATAGAATCAAAAAACTTTGCTCTACATAGATTAGAGTAGAAAATAGAAACCTGGAAGAAGTGTGTTTCCTTCAGGTGACCTTAGTAAAACATTCATGGGGTGCTGACAAGCACTTTGAATTTACACAATGGGGAACACAGTTTAAATACTTTGATATATTGCAGCAGCTTCTACGGAATCTCGAAAAAGATTGGGAAGCTCATTGAAATCTTGTCCCAACCCTGAGAGAATTGGTTGGAAATAGCTATCGCTTTTTTATTTTATTTTTTTTCTGGGATGGATAAAATGAGGCAGAGAGATTAAATTACTTGATTTCAGAATTCTGCTTGCCGTCCTGCATTCCGTCTAGTGGATACCATCCACCCGGGTTAATTTGCAAATAAATCCGTGGTTAAAATCCAAAGCTGTGGTAAAACATCCTTAGAGTCTTGGATGTATGAATCCTAAGGTTCCCAACTGGTATATTTACCGCACTAATTATAAGTAACAAATGAAAGGCAGCAATCTTGAACAGTACACCATGCCTGTTGAATTTTAGTTATCGTTTTCTTTCTAAATCTTTCCTGCCAGGATTTACAGTAGTCAAAATGCTGCCTGCAACACTGGATTTTTTTGGAGGGAGGGGCGTGTGTTCTGTGAACGGCATGGCCTGTTGCTTCCTCCCTGTCTCACCTCCCTTGTCCTCCCACACAGACTTACCTGTTCCTTACATTCCCTTCCTCATAGACAATGCTCCTCAGTGACAGAAGTGACAGTTATGAGCTTCATAAATCCAGGCAAATGTGTAAATGGGTGTTAATGGTCAGCACCCCCTCCTTCCACATAGCATGTGTACATTTTAATGTTGACCTTTGATGGTTAATACCTAACTCAAAGGAATGACGAATGGCAGAATTAGGAAGTCAAGTTGCTTTGGAGGTCAGGGCTAAGCTAATTTAAAATAAAACATTCAAAATGAGTCAAGGCCTTTCTGTGCCCACCCCACCGCCAGACCATTCAGATGTACCTGAGTCTCAGGTCAGCTGTCATCCTGAAAGATGTGTTCAGGATTCCAAAGGATTTTTTGATTCAAACTCATGTGTTTTTTCATATATCAAAATCGATATATTTGATTCAAAAAATTCAAAGGTATCTTGATGCAGTTCTGTATACAGGTTCCAGGTAAAATGACTGTTATGTTTCACAACAAGAACAATGCTGAAATTTTGAATTCAGGTTTGAAGTGCTAGCATGAAGTACAGAAAGGACAAAAGCATCCTTTTCTGAATGATTTCTTCCTCTATTTCCATGAAAGGATTTTTTTGTTTCATCTGTGTCTTTTGGTGGCTACTGTATACTTACCATGGACGCCTATTTGTTTTTCCCTTGCTCATGATGGTGGACTTTGGTTAAAACTAATGCTTATATAAAATTGTAATAGCAGAGATTCAGCTCAGTATGACAGGAATCTGGAATAAGTAGAACCTCAATTCCTTTGATAGGGTGTGTCTGGCATATAACACAAGGATGGACATATCTAAGAAAGCCACTCTGAAAGATTACCTTACATTCCATATAAAATCTCAACCCAAGTTCAAAAAGACTGCACTTCGCTATCTTCCTTTTTTCTTCCTCAAAACAAAGATAATCAGAACTATTTTACTTGTGCTTTCTATATAAAGATATATGTAAGTATATACAGAAAAGAAATGATTTTTCAAGAAGTGTTAAAAAAAAAGAAATACGGAAAAAATATAGTTTCATCTAAAATAAGTTACACTCCTATCTAGACATTAAATGAAATATGGCTGTTAGCTGCAACTATGAACTGACAGTTCAGAGCTGAGCCATTAGGTATGCCTACAAGGAATTATCTAGTCAAAGTAAGCCTATAGAAGTTTGTTTTATTTGCATAACTGATAGGAAAGATGCAGCCCACATAGGGTGGCATTTTCTCTGGGCATGTGGATGAGGTGGCTAGAGAACTAGTTGGTTTTGGCAAACTGGCAAGCCAATATTGGTCCTGGTCCTTCTGCACTTGCTGTGGAAATGGGGTGCTCGGTCCCCTTACCTCCTAATACTACTGTGACTTCCCCTTTGCCATGATGGACATGATGGATTTGATATCATGAGCTGGAATAAAAATTCCCTTGTTCCTCTGAATTGTTTGGGTTAAGCATTTGCTATAGCAATAGAATGTGAAACTATAACATGAAGTAAGGAATTTTCTAATTTCATTGGAAAGGAGACTTTTTTAAATGATCTGGAATAGTCAAAAGCATTTAAAACTTCAAGCAATATTAGTATAAACATCTGGCTCCACATTCAACATTCATCAGCAGTATCTCTGTGGAGAATAGTTTCACATGCTTTTTTGGGGGTCAAGTGGTGTGAATCCTCTAAGAACAGTTGCCATGTGATAGGAAAATCGACTTCTGTTTATAACTTCAGATTCCTCGCCTGCAAATCTAAAGGCTAGGTGAACTTTTATTTCATGCCTCTTGTCTTCAAACCAAGAATCCAGGGAATAAAAGCAATCTCATCGTGACAGAGGAAACTTTTGTGACATCTACCCTGGCTCCACCCCCCCCCCCGATTAAGTTGTGACTCCCACAGTAATTTGTCTGTGTCCATCCTGGATATCCTTGTTTAATTTTTTGTTTCGTGTCCATCCTGGATGTCATTATTAATGAACTATCTCCTTCTTTACCCCTTCCCCTTCAGGTAAGTGTTGATATAGACCGTGGCCTTCTATAAAAGCCCTGCCTCTTCCAGGCATTCAGTTCTCCCATGTCTGTAAGAAAGAGACACTACTTCATAGAGGTCCTTATGGAACTTGTGGATCTCTTACAGAAATGAGCACTTTTCCATTTTTTACAGTTTCCTACACCACAGCCTTCCTTTTGGCCTAAAAAGACTTGCCTAAATACCTATTGTGAAGAGGAGCACTGTGTTAGATGACATGAGGTTGCAATGTTTCTTTTTCCTTTGCTGGGGACGCATTATCTAATAAAGAGGTTGCACGGGAGACCTGAGAAATAAGACATGCCAGTTTCAGGACCCTTCGTCATGCCTGACTCTTGTGTGAATGAATACTTTTCCTGGGAAGACACCACACATTGTCTTTCCATCTCTTAGGAGATTGATGATAAACCAACGTAACAGCTATGCCAAGGTCCAACTTATTGAAACAACTAGCTCATTTCCATGCTTACAAGAATCAGGGTGAGGATTACTGACAGGAGTAGGGACACCTCAAAAGCAACTCCATTGTCAAAAAGTCCACCCCAGAACAGCTGAGACCTTTCTAGGGCTGCATGCATGAAATCTCTTCAATTAACCTTCCTCAGTTTGCAGACCCTGATAGCTTCTACCAGACAGCTAGGCCTTGAGGGGAGGTTCGAAGGTAGAATGAAGCACTATTAGCCTACGAGTGAGCCAGAATCCCAGATGAGGGTTCAGTGTCTCTGCGGGGGCCTCAATGAAGTGAGATCTTTATTATCCAGACAAAAATGGCGATGACGGCTGCTTGTTGGGAAGAAACGTCTGTGGGACACCAGCAGAGGCCAGTTTCGAAAGATCTCTCCAGTGGCTACAAAGTAATTTCTAGTCGGAGTGTTATCTGTATGGTCCAAGGTAGATAAATGGAAAAAGGAAGAAGAAGAAGAAAAAAAAAAAGAAGTTGGAACAACAGCAGCCAACAGTGATGTAAAAGTGCTGCCCGGGAGGCAGAATCTTGGGCATCAGAGTTTGGCTAAAGCTGGCTGGTGATACTGTGAAGTATGTGCGCTACGTCTTCAAAATAGAGTGAGGGATCTGAAGGGCTTCTTAGTCCCTGGGCAGTATGATTCGAAGAAGAGCAGTAACAGTAACTTCCAGAAACGTGGTAAACATGCAAGTCCGTTGGGTGAGATCAGGATCTCCAGCGTGGAGTCTAGCAGTCTCTCTTGCTGACCTTGCTGTGCGTCCCAGCATGAGCAGCAATACTGGTGGCCCTGGATGTGGTAGGGCCTTAGATGATGCTCCTGGGGAGACATGTGTACCAGGGAGATGCTCAAACAGGGTACTAAGGCCGAGGAGCGCCAGGGTCGGCCGTCAGGTTCCCACCCGGACCTCTGGAGGAAATAACTCACAGCAGGATCTGATGCATCCTGCCAAATGGTGTTTAGGGGTCCACCCACCTCTTTGAAGAAGACCTGAGGGAATTCGAGGGTTCAGGTAAATGTCACTAAAGAGTGAATTTGAGAAGACATTGCTGCAGGCGGGGAGGAGGGATAAAAAGGTGGCCATGAATCTGCTTAATTGTAATGTATAGAATTTAGTAGACTATGACATAGAGCACTTAGGCGGCAATGTAATATAGAGTCCTTAGGAGACAATGTAACATAGAGTCTTTAGGAGACAATGTAACACTATTTAGGAGGCAATGTAACAAAACACACATAGTTCTTCGCAGCAGTTGGCTCTTAGCAGCCATACTTTCTATGACTTCTCTTACATTGATTCAGTACTTGAGACACATACTGCTTGTCTTGGTAGATGACTCAGAGGTTAAAGTGCATGCCCTGCAAGCAAAAGAACCAGATTGTGAATTCCCAGGTCCCAGTGGATGCTGGGTAGGTGTTGTAGCCTGTCTATAATTCCAGCATCAGAAGGCGGAAAATGGGAATCCTTGGAGGAAGCTGGGTAGCTAGACCAGCCCTATTGGTGATCTCAGGCTGGAAAAAAAATTCTTTTTTTTTTTTTTAAACTTTATTTATTTAATGTGTGTGTGTGTGTGTGTGTGTGTGTGTGTGTGTGAATGTGGTACTGTGTGTCCCTGTGGAGGACTAAGGGTGACTTCGGGAATCATCCTGGATTTCTTTTATCTCTTTCTTGCTTCCCTCTGGGATTTCCTAAACTCCACCTACTCACCAGGCCGCCTGGTGTTTTTACATGGCATCTGGGATCTGAACTCAGAACCTTCTGTTTGCTAGGCAAAATCTTAACCTCTGAGCCATCTCTCCAGTCCCCTGGAAAAAAAATTCTATCTCATAAATAAAAAGGCAGAAAAGCAACATAGAATAAATTCCAATGTCGACCTGGGCCTCCACATGCAAACATACATTCACACATGCACATGCTCCACATATACATGAAAATGGAGAAAGAAAGTATGAAGGGGGAAAAATCAGATATCATCAGTACTGATAAGTGTATGTATTTACTTACACAAAAATAGTCCCTGGTGATGGTAATGGACCATGTGCAATTTGCATGTGCTTTGGGGAGACAGCTAGCTTGGTTTAGGTTCCGATTATTTACTAGACATTGTAGGTCAGGTTTGCACTGCTTCTAAATTAATTCTCACTGCATTTCTTCAAGTTAAAATTGTTACCTCCGGTACAGTAAGTAAAGTGGCTCAACAAGATTAAGTGACTTGCCTCGGGTCACAGAGCTCCAAAAGGCAATATCCAATCAGTTAGGGTGTGCAACCTTCTCTTGGTCCCTGCAGAGCTGTTCTTGGGATTAAATTATTTCTAATTAAAAGTTTGAGCATAAAAGGGGAAGTGCTGCCTCCTATAGCTTTATTTCATCCTGATCCGTGATTTTCAGCTGTCTGTAAGCTGTGCCTGACTTAAAGCCAACATTACCTGTGTCACTTTTTGCTGTGCTCAAAGACAACTATGACACAGAGATAAGGCTGGGAGAGAGTATTTGGGTGGGACACTTGAACTAAGGACCTGTTATATTTTAAGGAGGCAGCCCCAGGGGAGATAGTGCCTTTACCACCTGGCACTGAATTTATGCCAAGTGTATCTCCTCCATGGCCCAAAGCCTTCCGCTTTTGTGGAATACCTTCAGGAGGTGCTCTCTGTTTCCCCATATTTCTTCCAGCTTAACCTTTCAGGATTTCTTTTCTCCCTTTAAATAACTTTGAAGTTTCATTTCACCTGATTGTCAAAGAGTTTTTTATATATATTTTTCAAAAACATATATATTATGTATATATTATATATTATTTTCAATATGTTTTCTTTATTTATATATTTACATATTTGTGTGTAATAGCATATGAAGTTACAATATGTGCATGGTACATGGTGTTTCCCAAGTTCCAACCTCTCTCTAAATGTAAGATAACCGACTTATAAATGAGAAATAAAAATATGCAAAAGGGAACATATTCATTTCTAATAGCAGGAAAACTTATGGCATAATTAATAATAAAATGCTGTAATGATATCACCCTACATGATTTCACTGAATAGTTTACAAATTATTTCGCTAAATTTCTAAGCTAAACAGTGTGTGTTACATTTTACCTTTAACAATGACTCTAAGGGGTTAGAGAGATGGTTCAGGGGTTAAAACTCTGTCTTGCAAGCAGAAGATCCTAAGTTCAGGTCCCATATAAAAACCCCAGGCAGAACCAGTGGGAGGTGGCCTGCACTTCCAGCTCTGATAGGTGGAGTCTGGGAAATCTAGAGTGAAGCAAGGAGATAGAAGCAAGCCAGGATGATTCCTGAAGTTACCCTTGATCCTCCACAGGGACATATAGTTCTCTCTCTCTCTCACACGCACACACACACACACTAAATAAATGAAATATATATGTTAAAATATGGCTCTAAGGGAGCTCCCCCATACATGAGCATCTTAAACTCCAACGATGCTGAAAAGAAAGATTAGAGGAGGTCAAGGTTACAGAGCGCTAAGCTTGCTAAGGTAACCTTATTAGACACTCCTTAAATTTTTGGTGGTGGGCAACAGAATTGTTATTTTCAGGCCGTTTATGTGACAGTCTCTATAGAGTGGAGTTGCAAATCCATCGGATAAAGAAACGATTTCACCTGCCCCTCACCCCTCTGAAAAGCATGAAAGAATGGAAAAGTTTGAAAATGTTACACGTGGCCACTGGAATTGCATCTTTGATGAGTAAAGATGAATGATTTGGTAGGACTGAAAAGAAAAAAGACTTTGGTTAGTTTAGCATAAGCAGAAATATCCCCCAAAGCTGTGCTTCCTATAAACAACAGTCCTTTTGCAAAAACTAAGCGCTCAGTGAGAACTATGAGCAAGAGTAATTGTCTGGGGTCGGTTGGGGGGAGGGGTGATCCAAAAGGCAATTTGTGTAGAGCTTTCCCAACACTAAATAACTTTAGCAAAAAATAATCCTGCTTTTCTTTGCTTTCCTTAAATATTCAGGTTGTTAGTACATTTCCAAATTAATAGCTTAGAAATGTTATACCCTTGTAGCCATGAGTCAAGAGTACATCTCCACCTACAAGAAAACTCAACATGTTTGTTTCATGACAATGAAAGTGTCATTTAGAATATCATTAAAACATAACCTTAAAATTAACATCATGAACCTTCCAGGAAACACTAAATGGGCTGAAAAGTAATGGTCTTGAAAAGGAAAGGCCTCCTTTCTAAATATAAGCTTTCCAAAAAAAAAAAAAGGAACAAAGAAAATAAAAAGAAAAAAACAGAACCACTAATGAATAATTATATTAATGAGCCTCTGTTTTAGATCTGTTCAAGTTCACGTGCTTTAATGGCATCAAATGTTAGCTGGTATGAGCACATTAAAATTTTAATTTTAGTGCTGTTTTTCCTTCAGCAAAGCAGTAGCATTTCCCACACTTGTCCATGAACTATTCCTTTGGCAATTAACCTTGTTTGCAAACCATTGTTGCTGCCCAGGCGATCCTTGTAAACCACTGCTTGCAGAAGTTTCCTGAAGCATTCATACAACTGTGGAACTCATTCAAACCGGCAGTGACTTGCTGCTGTCTCTTGGGGTCCCAAAGCTTGTGTCTCTGTGCATCAGACATGTTATTAAAACAATGGCGTACTAAAAACTGACTGTGTAATGGCATACATAAATGTAATCCAGAGCATACCCATCCCATCTCCCCAAATCCTCCTAGGTTAAATGAGGAAAGTGGTGCTATTACAAGGACTTGTTTGAAGGGATGAGTGAAACAGTATGTGCAACAAATAAACAAACAAACAAACACAATGCTTGATTTGGTCTGTAGTCTGTGAAAAGTTAGCTGATAAAAGGTGATCTTTCTCTTAGTGGCCTACAAGGTTTACATTCACAGACCCTAGTCTACTAGGTAATTTCTTGCCATTATTTTTCTAGCTCAAACTATTTTCTTTATCTTTTGGTATAGTGCTATTGTAAACTTGATAGTACATTAAAAAAAACAATCTTGAATGACTTATTAAAACATAGTTTGGGGCTGTAGAGGTGGCTCAGGGGTTAAACCTCTGCCTTGCAGGCAGAAGGTCCTGAGTTCGGTTCCTAGACCCCACATACAGATGCTGGGCAGAAGCGGGGCGGCCTGTGTTTCTGGTCCTGGTAGGGCGGAGCCTGTGAATCCCAGGGCCGAGTAAACAAGGAGGAGGTGGAGGCGGTCCATGGTGGTTCCTGAATTTGCCCGTGGTTACACACACACACACACACACATGCACACACAAATATTTTTTTTATTTATTATAATAAATAATATATATTTATATATTAATATTATAATAAATATTTATCATAAAATAATAATAAGAAAACATGGCTTGTTCTTTCTAGCCTCCAAGGTTATCTGATTCAGTAAGACTGGTGATATGGCTCGGAAGGGCTTTGTTGGTCCATGTGATACTTTGAGAACCAGTGGTTGAGTCTGTCCTTTCTACCACAGATGTCGCTCACACTCAGAAGTCCAACAGGGAAGCGCTGTTTGCAGATGACACCGCAAGCCTTGGTTAACTCCTTCAGGCTGCATCCGCGGCTTGCTGCTCTGCTCTGAGCATTCCCACAGCTATTAGCTTCATTCACATCCACAGCACTAACCACCTAGCTCCAGAACTGTTTGGTTTGCTTGTTGCATGTTTGTCTCCCCACCTGGGCATGCCCCCCTTCCCCCCCATCCCCAAGCTTCCAGGTAGAGACCATGTTACAATCATCTTTATAATGTCCATATCATAGGTACTGCCTGGCACAAGCAGCTGATGGATAAAGTCTGCCCGAAGAAATGAGCAACCAGAATCACATCCCAGGCCTTTTGTGCAGCTGCTTGCCTTTGTAACTTGAGTTTCCAACTTCAGATAGGCCCGTATCTAGTGTTTCTGTTGCCTTTCCTAGGCTGTTGCTCTGAAAGACTTGTGGTTAGGATTTGTTAAGTCAGAAGAGATTTCCTGAATGGAAGGAACACTCCTTCCCTTAGATACTTGCTTTTCTCTTCTATTGAATTCTGTGTATTTTTTTAATGGCTGTGTGTCTATGCCATATTGATCTCAGTGCTCCCCTTCCGGGAACCTAGTAGTGTGGCTGGAACTTAGGAGACTCTTGGGAAGTGTGTGTGAATATTGAGAGAGAGACTGGAGGCCAAGGCACGCAGACCTGGGAAGTTGACTGAATTTACTGCTTGCTGTCTGTCCGTCTCTACACCCTTCCTAGGTTCTTTCCAAAACACTTCTTAGAAGTCCACTTCCCACATTCTTGTGCTGGCCATAAGAGAGACAGAGAGTAGAGTTGGAAAGCTGCAGCCGTGGCCCAAGCAAGATGCAGTGAAATCCCAGCCAAGCAAAAGTGTTAGAGTTTGGTGAAGAGGCAATGAAGGGATGTGATGGGAAGAGGGGCAGTCTCTAAATTGATCCTCAGGCTCTGAGCTGATAGTGATCTGCATTTGAAGCTCCCTTTTTGAGCTTTGGCTTCCTTATCTATCAGATAGGAATAATTATCTTATCAGAGCAAACTAATATGTGCAAATGCATTATAGAGCTTTAAACATGCACAACATACAAATAAAAGAGTTATCTAGAGGATAACTCTCTTAGACTGTCAATATTTTGTACCATGTACCTATGAAGTATGCCTATGGTTTCTGATTATATGTTGTGTAAAATGAAAATTACTAGGGAGGTAATCTGCTACAGATTTAATGTATTGGAGGTTTGAACCAGTAGTATCCATGCTGAAGCAAGTAAGTTAATGGTTTCTTTAGGAGCTGGGGAGGCAGGAAATGAGACTTGGGTAAGTTAAGTCAAAGGTGTGTCTGCAAAGTGAGCTATTCCTTGCTCATCGGGTTCCAGATGGTTCTGGAATAAGGAACCTGTTCCTCAAAGATGAGAAGTGGGGGCAGTAAGATTGTAAGAGCACAAGGATGAAAAGAGTCATGATATGCAACATACTCCACACAAGTTGGGGCCGAAGCAATCATAATAGGACTTTGCATGACCTGCGCTATGTCCAACACATTATGGACCCCACAAAGTCTAGCATGGACTAAAGGCACTAGGATCCTTGGAGGAAAGGGACTGACAGTCACAGTAGTGTTCCTAAGCTTAAGGGGAATACAGGAAAGGGTTCTGGGAAATGCCCCAGGGTCCTTGCACCTCATCTGAGAGGAGAACCCAGAGGGGAGTTTGGCATGCACTATAAAGGATGCTCCCGGGATGGGTGGGGAGACACTGGGGGATAGGAAGGAGAGGGGAGCAGGAGAGTTAGGGGGAGACGGAGGGAAGGAGGGGACTGGTGTGCCTGTTAAGTTTGTATGAGCGGAAATAATTTAAAAAAATGAAAAGAAAAAAAAAAATGAGAAGCAGCTCGAAGAGGCTAAGAAACCAGAGAAAGAGCCACAGGCAGCTCCAAAGTTGCTCACAGCAGAGTTTATCTGAGGACTTACTGACAGAAGTGTGGTCCTTGGGGGCAACAGGACCCAGTCTAAACCTGAAATTTGTACCAATAGAAAGGGTGTTGACACTGGTTATTGATTATTATCTATGCTGAAATGTAACTGGTTTTACTTAGCCTACTGTCAGAATCAGGCATGGTATTGAAATTAGCATCTATTTAGAGTCCTGCAAACCACTTGAAGAACATCATCATCATAGTTTTCTTCCCAAAGGAAGACAAGAACATTGTTTATGACTCAAAATATCTGTGCATGACTCTGCATATGTCTAGAAGCATTTATCTGAAAAATGCATGAACTCCATTAGATGAGTTGAGGATACCTAATAACTGAGCTATTTAAATTCATAATAATAATAGTAAAATAGTAATAGTATTATAAAATATAGTATATATAAATATATAATACATAAAAGTAAAATAATAATAGTAAACCATGTGATGCACGACCAATAAACATCCAATGATTTCACATGTATGTACTAGTGTAATGTGCACATGGTAAAAAGGAAGCGAGTTCATGAGTCTGGGCTTGAATTAGCAGAACTCCTAGTAGCCAACATGCACATACTGATGAAACGTAAGGCCTGCGTCTAAGTGCTTTTGCATTTATTAACCCACATGATCCCAAAGACAGCAGCAGCCCACGGGAAGGACTGAGACAATCTTTATGTAAGGGGCAGAGAAGTTGAGACACACAGCTATTGGACTACTCCCTCAAGACCTCTGGGAAACATGAACCGGGGGTGGCGCGACTTGTACTGCTGCTGCTTGTCAACTCTGATGCCACTAGCAGTTCTTGTTCCAGACACGGTCTCCCTGCACCTATCAGCACAGCCGGGGGAGCTAGACAGCTGTCCATCCGGGTCCTTTTGTGTCCACTCTGGCTGGCCGACAGCACCTCTGAACTGCAGGAAGCGTGCAGCACACCCTCCAGTGACCCTCCAGTTCTCTCACCACCCTCCTTGTAGTCACACATGTTCCAAACGCCAGCTGCTCAGGCCTCTTATTTACTCACACACATAGCTGTGTTACTTGAACCCATCTTTTAATTGTTTCTTTTCCCTTCATTCCCAGGCTTTGTAGCAAATGTTGAGCACTGTCTAAAAACTGTTTTTCTTCCTGTGCTGTAGGTTAGCTCCTGTGCTGATTAGCTGCAACACTTTGAACTTCCTACTTGATAACCGACAGCTGGTAATTAAGCATAACTTGAACTCTGACCATGTCTGCATGTAGTTTTGTAGCCTGTCACCAAATTCCTGGTGAATATTTTCTGCAAAGATGGCATACAGCAGAATGCTCCCAGGCTGAGCAGTGTCTCATTGCGACTAGGTTAAAGCGTGTTCTAAAGGGTTAGGGACCAGCAATGCCTGTGTCATGTCACAATATATATATATATATATATATATATGGATGTCTTTTGGACAACAATTTTTTCAATAATGCATTTATTACTTATTTGCCTTTAGGATATAGAAACTCACATTGGGAGTGGAAAGGGGAGGCACTGACGTTTACTGAGTTGCTTTGTATGTTCCGTGATTTGACCAAAGTTTCCTTTCAAGTGCCAGGACCGCCTTGCTCCCTGTTCAGGTTGACATTTGGTATGGAGACCGCGTCTTCCTTCCCTTCACGGAACCGTGGCTGTCATGGAGGACACTTCTCAACCAGTCACCAGGACTCCTGGGCCACTGTCATTCTTACCCTCACTGTATAAAGGAGGGATACAGCCCAACTAGCTGTTCTTGGGGGGGCATCAGAGCTAGTGCCTGTCAGTAGCATTTCAGAGTTCCCAGCCACGAGAGAAATAAAGAGGATGAGGAATTGGAGATCCGACGATCACTCCTTTTTGTTGCTGTTGTTGTTAAGAAAACTGATATTTGAAAGTGAAATAGGAAAGCGGTGACATCCTGAGCTCAGGCAGAACTGGGCCAGGAAGGGGCCTTAGTTGGGGAAAATCCTGACCCTTCTCTCTTGCCTTGGATTTTAGCTTTTGCAATGGCTAGTGCTGCTGTGTGGCTTTTTTAGTGGTACATAACTGACAATTTACTCCAAAATCTTTTCACCTGGATAAATACGTGCACATAGATATCTTCAGAGCCACCGTGGATACAGAACTGCTCCCCAACATCCAGACCTTGTTCTAGGAGGGAAGCCCCCAGGTTGTCCAGGCATGATACACCAATGGATCGCTTTTTCTTTTGTCGTCCTTTGAGTTGTCCTTACCCATGTGTGCTACACATGGGAACAAAGGGGAGCAGGAAGCACAGGATGTCACAGAATTAACAGGGCATGTCCTGGAGCACTGATTGTGGTTAATACGTTCAGGGAGAAATGGTTTTAATAGTAACACAAATATGGAGATGTTTATGGAACGGAATATGAAATTCACATGAATTTTTAAAGTAAAAACCTAATCCTTTAAAGCTCTTTCAGGCTTTGGGCTGCTCTGGGCTAAGCCCCTAAATCCCTCAGGGGTATGTGTTCATTCCTCTCTGCCTAGGGTAACTTCACGGAGCACAGTCTGGAAACATGTCATGTGAAACCATCATTAAAGTGTTGGTGTGAACTTGCCAATGCAAGCAGAGTAGGAAGCAAGGAATGAGAGAGAGAGAGAGAGGAGAGAGAGAGAGAGAATTAGACCATCATCAGAGAAGCAAGTGACCTAGGAGGAAGATAGGCAGCAGGGGGTCAATCAGGCTGGTAAATGGGAGAGGGAAGAGGGGTGGGGGAAGAGTGAGAGGGAGTCAAAAGGTATAAGGCATGGAACAAAGATGATAAAGTGGGGGGGACGGCCCAAGGGTCAGCACAGAGGCAGATACATGAGTCCTTGGTCATCTAGAGGCCAGATCCGATGCATCTACTGACGCTCTAGTGATGTTTGCTTCCACATGGGATTTGGTCCACAGAGAAGCATCTCTTCTTCTCATCTGAGGAAGTTTATGTATCTGCCCCCAATGGGCAGGACAGGACAGGAGGGTACAGATGTCTCAAGCAGGCTCAGTGTCAGAAATTCCAATGCCTGAGACAGACAGGTAGACTGCTGGGCGGTGTCACAGTCAGGAATTAATTTTGAACAGTGTGGGGGGCTGAGGTAAATTCGATGGGAGGAGCCTTGCTCTGAGGCACTCAGATTTTGAAATAAAACAAGAAGAAATTGTTCCAGCTAGCCAACCCTCCTTTTATGCAAGACTTGATTCTCAATTTCCATGACAGAGACAGACCTGACTTTCTCCTTGTAACATATTGAATTTCCCTAATACTATGAAGAAATAGTCTATTAGCTCCATTAAAGAATATATCAAGTATCAGAAAATGACTTTAAAATCTCTCTCTCTCTCTTTCTCTCTCTCCCCCTCTATATATCTGTGTGCATGAGTGACACGTAAGTATCTATGCAACACAGGTGAATGTATGTCATGATATGCTTGTGGAAGTCAGACAATGACCTCAGGTGTGGGCCCCTCCTTTCCACCTTGCCTGAGACAGAATCTCCTTGTTACTCACAGCTGTGTATAGCAAGCTGGCTGGCATGCTAGCTTCCAGGAATTTTTCTGGCTCCACTTCCTTTCCTGCTGTAGATGTCCTTGAAGCATCCTCTGTGTATGCGGATTCTGGGACTACAAACTCTGACCCACACACTTGCATGGTGAGCACTTTAGCCACAGAGCACTCACCTAGCTCTAAGCAACGTTAGAAGGTCACACGGTAGTCAAAGTCTACTATAAATTTGATCTACAGATCTTTTTATAAAAAAAAACTTTTTTGGATTATATTTTTTATTGTAAATTTCTACCCAATTTGGGGCTTCTGAACCCTCTAAAGGATATTCTTGACAAACCACAGGGATAGAGAGTTATGATCCTCTACAGAAATGTGGTTTGCACAATATTTATCCACAGAACAGTTATCAAACATAATGGTGCTATTTAACCAAATACAGTGACAACTTTGCTATTTTAAATAACATGTTTCACAATAAGCCATAACAGCCAAGCCGGGACTCTTGAAAGTCGAGAGAAGAAATGGTTATTGATTTGGAAAAAAATAATTGGTTTAGCAGCAGAAACATTTTAATATGAAAGTTGGAAAAGAAACTGTCAGTTGATGTGGCCCAAGTCTCATTAATAGCCCAATTTCTTGGTGACATCACTGTATATAATGAATTTTGATTTTTTTGAGCATGTGTGTATAGAATCCAATAAGACATTGAAAGAATAAAAATTAGTGGAGGTGAATGGGTTCTCTAAATAGGCGATTGTCCATCACCATTATTATTAGCTGGAGATTTTTACAGGGTGCACGTGTTACATTCATGCGCTTTCTTTATTTTTATAAGAAGATGGTCACAACTATTGACTTTACACAGTGAGTAGAAAGTTTCAAAAGAACAGAGTTACATTCTGAATTTGTCTTGTTCTATATGTGTATTGTTTTTATTTAGAAGTCAAAGACCTCCCTTTTTTTTTCAGCTTCCTTTGACTTATTTTCTTTTCCTGCTGATTTATTGGACAAACAAAGATCTCCATGGCCGAAGCCTTCAGTAGCTCAGCTGAAGAAATTAGTATCTTACTTAGCACATATTTCCCCTACTGATTTCAGGCTTCGAGTAGCTATATGTTAGGCACAATGGTATAACTGGAATAGCCGGGGAGCTTTCTATAATGAGTTTAAAACACCCACACAAAAAATTACCTCTCTCTTGAATGTAAAGTCACAGAGGAAACATCGTTGTACCCTGGCACTTCCAAGCAGTTCCATTGTTAAGGATGGTGTATTAAGCCGGTCGCCTTATTCATTAATACAACGTACAGCAGAATGCGTTTTCAAGTGTGTGCAGTGAATTGCATACACAGTGCCCATTATTGTCATCTGAGCAGTGCTCGGGGAATTTAGCTGAAACTGTTTAGAGGCGCCCCATAATAGTTGCCTGTAATTGTTTCAAAATTGGTTTTCTGGGGTTTAGAGCTCTGTTTTTATTATTGTTGTTATTTATTAATCTGGGTCTATGACGATCACGAGTGATCCTGGTTTTTGCTACCACGTTTCAAGCAGGAAAACGACTCGGTTTTATTTCATAAAGTAATTTCAGTACTAAACTTCACCTTTCGATGGATTGGACCACTGAACATCGGAAGCTGTTAGCAGAATTCTCTGGAAGAATGGGTCTATGAAGATAAAAGCGTTTACCAATAAAGTTTCATTTTTATTTGTTACAAAAATTTTCTACCTGTCTTCTTCCTCCTCCTCTTGCTCTAAGTCTTTCTGTCATTGTTTAAAACATGAGAAGCAAATGAAGTATATGCTGAACTTTCAGAGGCATGTAGTGACCTTGGTAATTACTCTAGCCAACTGAACATCGTCTAAAGAACAAGATAAAGAAATGAGTCTCGTTTCTGATAGTGTAGTAGTGCATGAGAATGTTTTTTTGGAAATTTTCACTGAGGTAGCAAGTAGGTAGCAACTTCATATCTTACTCGTTACATGTGAAGATGAAGGGTGATTCTCCTTTAATGATATGTATCATCTGCATTTTATCTTTACATATCAGGGAAGAAGCAATTTTTTCTAAGTTCACTTCTTGACGACTTTCTCTCAAAATTTCTCAAATCTAAATACCAATCCAAATGGGATAGTGTTTTTGGTTTTCGTTTTTGTTTGGTGTTTTGTTTTTTTCCTGTGTGAGTGTGTCCTCATTTCATCTTTTTTGGGACATGAACTTACGTGACAGAACTCACCAACACAGTGATTGTTACTGGTGGTTCCATTGCTAGCCTAAGGCCCCAAGACAAGTTCTGAATCTGTCCCAGCTCAGTTCTCAATCTGTCCCAGGCAAGGAACAAGAAACTAACAGGAGTGCCAATAAATAAGGTTATTGATACTCATGATTAAATGCGGAAGAAGGAACAAGAGAATAAAGTGCTCAGCGACTTTAGAGACTAAACTCATGTAGTAACACTTCTTCACTGCTTAGAGCTACGTAGAACTCTCTCCAGACCAGCCTTTGGGATGGCTTTGTTGTTGCCCACCTCAGTGTCTTCTTCATTTCTGTATTGCTTTTCTCATTGTAATATCACTAGAATGCCCATTAGGCATTGTTACTAAGCTGGGCAGGAACGATGAGAAGCTTGCAAGTCTCAAAGAGACCTCCTTCCATTTGTTCCGTTTCCAACTGGACTCCTGACTCAGCCCAGCCTCATTCGTAGTGCCATTTCTCCAAGGGAATTAGGTGTTTTGTACATTTCTGTGACTGTTTCAGTCAATTCAGTTGCTATAACAAAGTGTCACAGCCTGAGAAACTCACAGAACAGATACTGTCTCCTTAGAGGTCTGGAAGCCGGTCAGCCCATGACCAAAATGTTGGCAGATTTAGAATTGCCCAGTCCATGACTTCCTGTAGACTATGCCAGCCACCACTGTGTTTGAATTTAGATTCTACTAAAAGCAAATATGGAGAGGAGAGATTATAGTTCCTGTTATTCTACCATTTACCTTGTTGAGCCAAGAATTACAGTGGTGTGTAATATATATTTGCTCCTTCATGTGAATTGTACCGGTTATTGGCTGGTTAGCTTCAAATGGTAGAACCAAGATCATTTAGGATATTAACAGAAACTACTCATGCGTTTTCCAAGAAATTGATATA
Organism: Typhlomys cinereus; assembly: GCA_023101885.1. NCBI lineage: Eukaryota > Metazoa > Chordata > Mammalia > Rodentia > Platacanthomyidae > Typhlomys > Typhlomys cinereus. The sequence continues at coordinate 1,343,992 of JALPQD010000491.1, forward strand.
AATGAACATTTTTCATTAACGACCAATTGGCTCTTTTCACATTTCAAAATTTGATGCCATTGATTTCTTGATGGGTTTTGGAGACTGACCAGAAAATTCATGTAATCCGTTTTCGAGGGTAAGGGTCGAAAAAGATAAAAAATCTATCTCTATTAATAACTTAAAATGTTTATGTTATCAATTCTGGCATAAGTGGATTCAAGAATAAGATTTTGAGGTGATTTAGTGGACTTTGCGGAGAAGTTAGCAGAGGGCAGAGCCGCAATGCTCGTCTTATGGCCTGTTCAAATCTGTAATATTTACTTTCAAGGAAAACAATCAAACAAGTGTTTGAACCTTTTCCAAAAAGAATCAATGTTTATTTTAAAAAACTTGAAGATAATCTGCTTCTTCAAAATATCCTTCCTCCCTCCCTCCCTCCCTCCTTCCTTCTTCTCTTTTTCTTTCTCTTTTTTTCTTTCTTTCTGACTTGAATATCTTACTATGGCAGCATTTCTCTCTCTCCCTCTCTCTCCCTCCCTCTCTTTTACACACACACACACACACACACACACACACAATAATGAACAAGATAAAGTATTGAAAATTTAATAGCAAAGGTTTCATGAATGGCTTTGAAACATACTTCGATTGGCTTCTTAAGAAGTCAGGAGTAACCTGGGGTGACATACAGGCCCACAGTGATGTCCTGGAAAATGTGGTATTTAGTTATGTAAAAGGTGATACAATTGATTGCAAGAACCTTAAAACAGAAGTAGACCAGTATCTTAGTATCTACTGCATAGAGGCTCTGGTCTTGGCAAAGTGCTGACCTTTACCCAACCTCTGCATTTTTGTCAGATAGATGGGCATAAGGATGGCAGTTGCCCTGGTGACGCTGCAGGTTGTTAGCAAGTACAGAGGCGTGACTAATGATGGCTCTATGTGACTGTGGTGTGTATACTGTAAGTTGCTCATTCATACTCTAGTGAAAGTCCTGGTTAGTATCTTTTCTTTTTAATGTCCTCCACTTGGTGGGTTGTGTCAACACCTAACCGATGAAGCCCCTAGGTGCTATACTCACAAAGCAATAATGAGTGAATGGAAGGACACACAGGGTCTATGAAGCCACCAATGGTCAGCAATTATACTTGTATACTTACCTTCCATTTTACATGTCTACTTTATGCATTTTGAGGAGAAATGATGGGAGTAAAAGCAGGGTAAGCAAGCCTCCCCTCTTAGAGCTGTCTTGAAAGATGCTCAATGTCCTTCAGTGTATTTGTGTTGCTGAATCCCCCACAGGGCCAGCCCGGGGGAAGAGGGGAAAGGGCAGGGCTTCATGGGCTCAAGGTCACCACCAGCACCGAGAGTCAGGCGAGAAGCAGCACTCAGACAGATAATGAGTTGGCTGCAGACTCAACTTTAATCAGGAAGTGTTTGGGCTTATATCGGATTGGGTGCAATTAGGTGTGGCCACCCCTCTGCTCAGGGGAGGGGGAGAGCAGCCACCAATCATTTAGCTGTTTACTAGGTGTCCAGGATAGATGGCTGCTTCCCATTGGTTCTTCATTTCTCCGCCCATTGGTTGTCCATCCCTCTGCCTGTATGGTTCCTTTTCAGGCTTATCTGTAGCCAGACCTCCTGGATTCGGGAGCCCGGGCTAGGGCCTCCCTGAATGGATAGTGCCACATATTTGAAAACCTTTTGTTCTGTAATTTATATCCCCTCAAATTGTGTGACACATAGATGCATATTTCAGGCATAAAACGAAAGGTCAGAAGGAGTTTGGGGAATAGAGCTCAGCCTCAAATATCTCTCTAAACCTATGGATATACATAGCCTTTTTTATTTACCTGTAAGGAGCTTGATGAAATAAACACTAGAAGAGTTTTTGAAATATACCTGTATACTGGAAATACTTTTCCCTGAAGAGAGTCAGTTATCAACTCATATTTTTTTTCTCACATGGAAAATTTTATTATAATGCTGAATGTAACTTATACATGGTATAATTTGTAACTTGTGTAAGCTCACAAAATATGTAATGCTGTGGACGAAATGAACAAATACTGGGAGAAATAAATATGAAAAAGAAAGAGTTAGAAATAGAGAAATGTAAATAGATGAAAAACCTACCACCAGGGGCAATAATGGTTTGAGGTATACTGTTCCCTACCTCAGTGATAGTTGATTCTGTATAGCTGCTGCTGGCTGAGGAGAGAGATTGACAGAACTTTGCAACTGAATTTGTACATTTCCTTATAGCACTAGCATTGGGAAGATTTCCTTTGTCTTTCTGCAGAGGGTGACCACTTCAGGGAGGTCAATCTCTTTGCCCAAAGTTACTTGTTAGTGAGTAGCCACATTCAAATAAATACATACACAAGTCTCCTTCCAAAGTGTGTTTGGGCATTGGATAGCCTGGTTACTATTATTTGGTTTATTTTTCCCTTTCTTTATTCCTCAACTAATATCTGCTTCTCATAAATAGCTTTCCTATGTTGCCCAAGTTCTTCGTTTTTTTTGTTTCGTTTTGTTTTGAGGCTGGGACTCGATAGCTTATGTTAATAAAAGCTCAGTGTCTTTCCAGAGAATCAGAATTCTAGCCTGTGTTTAGCTGAAGGAAGAACCAGAGACCTGTTTTAAAATGAACATCACCACAAGACTTTTATGAGAGCTAGAGAGGGCATGACAGGTGCCTGATGATAGAATCCTCAGGAAGCTGTTGTAAATCAGGATGACTGCCAGGTTCTGCAGTCTGATTTTGGGGGAGTCAAGTGGTTGAAGGCCACAGGGACACCAGAGGGAAGAAAGACATGCTTGGACAATGGGAATTCCTGTTGGCATACTCATTGACTAGGTTTAGCAAGACTGAGAGCATTTCAGATGGCCATGCCAGTTCTGTTCATGGCAATCTAATAAAGCCAGGTATACTATGGGGGGAATGGGGTGGGCCCAGATAAAAGAGAACCAAGCTTCAACACCTCTTTCTAGATTTATATTCGAACAATCTGGTGCTTTGGCTTCCTGGCCCATTCAGCCTCTACCTAATGTGGTTTGTAAATTTTTCTGTTCGTTCAGACTGTCTTTCTAATTTATACCAAGCAGATTTTCCCCATGTGGAAATGTGATTGGGAGGGTAGGGGGACCATACACTGTGATGTGACTCATGCATATGCAACTCTGTGTTTTATTGTATATTAGTCAATGGAAATTAATTGCTAATTATCCAAACATTTCTATAATAATATTTCAGGCTCTCTTGTAGCAGATGTGGCCTAAACTACATTTGGAAGGGAGTAGATGGCATTATCTTTCTTGATGGATATAATTGCATGGGCTTTAACATTTTTTTAACCATCTTTTATTTTAGAAAAAAATTAAAATGTGGTTATCCTTCCTTTGTAGCATTTCAAAATATCCATACTGACCAGGATAATTATGCACTAACTATATTAGCAAGCATATAACTGTTGGTGTTACGAAGTTAAGAAATGAAATTAAACAGGATGTGGATAATATATTCAGTTCTGTGCTGGTACAAACATACAGGTTACTTAAATAACCATTACAGAGATTTATCCATAGACACCAACAATGACAGACTTCTCTGATTTTGAAACCCTACTGCTGAATTATTCTTTTCTATTCCATTGGATATCTGTCCTCAGTGTCTGAACATCGCTTCTTCATTTCCCCTTTATGAATGCTAATAATACACTGGGTAGAGCTCCGGCTATTTTTAGGGATTCAGCATTTCCTTGTATTTATACTGTGAACAAACTTGAGAGAGTTTAGCTCTGATTCAAACAGATAATTTTCCCTTTTTAAAAAAGAATAATATGGGACTGATGCGTAGCAAGGACAAAAGGAATTTGATGGGCGCAGTGTCAAAGCTTAATTGTGTCAATAATTATTTGTGTATTAGTGCCAAGTTTTTAATGAGGAGTAGTCACTTGTGTGTAATCATTACCAATGACAAGTAGTTAAAATATCTTCATGAAGTGGCAAGCTCTAGGGGAAACCAACACAGTATTAACACTGCTCGGAGTTTCTTCCATCTAGTGCACCCAAAATCTATGAGTAGAGTGAGGATTAAAAAAAAAAAAGTGAAAATCCTATAAAGATGGTGCTTTGTAAATATAAGCCATGTGCTTTTATGTCAGATTTGTCTGTTCTTGCTGTTACTCCTGCCTTCAGGGTGGCATTGAGACTTTTTTAGGATGTTTCTACAGAAGAAAACCTCTGATAACCTTACTCTTCCTGTGTGGGGACTTAGATATACTCATGTCTGTGATTGAATCTCCCTGTCGATGATGGTCTTTCTTTTCCTAGATTGGCGCTAGGCCATGCAGACTCATCTGCCACCCCGAGGGACGCGTCTCTCCTGGTTCAGTACCCTGACTCTCTGTAGGTGTTTTGCTGGCATGTTTGATGTACAACTTTGAGCCCACAAATTTGAGTGGCCCGCCCTGCACTAAGTCCTGCAGGAGAGGCGTGCAAAACTTAGAAGAACCCTGAAGCATCTGTGGGAAATTTTGCTACTAATTTCTAGGAGGGAACTGAGTTTTTTTGTAGGGCTAGAAATAAGGGCCAGGAAGTCATGTTTACTGGGCGGCAAAAGAGCTGCCCGCGCGGGAGGTAGGGATCCTGAAAGCAACCTTCCAGGTAAAACTCTGCTTTTCATTTCTTGGAAACAGGCGGTCGTGGTCCCCTATGTAAATTAGGCTTAGAGGTGTGATGAACCATGGTTGGTTGATTTGAATGTATGTGCAGGGATTCTGATAGATTCACCGGTCAGGTGGAAGAACAGAGATTCAGAAAATGCAAAAGCCCACCAAAATAAAACGAAGTAAACAGAAAATAACAGAGGTCCTAAGAAGGAAGAAGAACCAAGAAGGAAAAAGAACTAGGCGGATGATCAAGAGACACTTGGATGAATGAAGGCTGTTGGGGTTTCGGTTCTTAGTTCCAAGACTCCTTGTTTATTCCTCCTGTAGGTATAGGAAATGTCTGTCTCATCGCTGGTCACTGGTAAAAACTGTTTCTTCCTGAGACTGTAATTCCATCTGCCTTGAGCTGGCTCTAGAAGGATGGGAGCTGCCTTGCTCATGAAGTGTTTTGCTTTAAGAGAGAGTTCCCTAGACACCCGTTTCCCTACATCTAGATAGACTGGAAGCTTCAACCACTGCATGGCAGATGTTTAGAAATCTGTCCCTTAAATAGTGGCCACATCACTCTTCGGGCTGCTGTCTTTGAGAACTTAGTTATCTTAAACCCACTTAGACATTTATTTACCAATGACCAAAAAGAGTCTTTGCTATCTAAGAGTGTGGAGATATGTACTGAACAGGGCAGGTATAACATGATTCGCTGAAGCACAATCTCTGCATAGAGACATCCTTTATGGGATTTCTCTAATTGTGTTTAGCCCCTCCCAGAATTCAGCCGTAGTGGGGGATCTTTGGGTTTATCCTTGACTTTGTGTGTGATATCTCATTTATTGTAGAGTTTTAAGAAAAACTCCTGTGTGTGTGTGTGTGTGTGTGTGTGTGTGTGTGTGTGTGTTGTTTTCCCATTTCTTTGGATGTCTTAGCAGCGAATTCTTTCCCGTATGAATATTCACTGAGAGGGAAAAAAAAATCTCAAAGTGGTTGCTAGTAGCAGATTTTGAGTAGGCCCTAACCACTGAGTTGACGTCTGGAGACTTGCTGACATTTTGAAAATAGTTGTTAGAACAAAATGTCAGATGCTGGGCGCTTTCTACATGCAAGAGTAACTCGTGCGCAGCTGATGCTAACTAAGCCGATTCTTATAAAGCTGCGGGAGGGTGGATGACCAGAGCGCTTTTAAAAGAACTAATTATAGCCACATATATATGCAACACTTCACATTTCCCACTAGCTTAGATACGCGAGGCGTGGTGGAGTGACGTCCGCCTGGACCAATGAGATGCTGGCCTGTTCAAAGGAGCCTTCCTCCCGAGATGGCATGACGCAGGCGAACTTGGGACCAATGAGTCGGCTGCCCTTTGAAGATCACTCACCGGGCAGCTGTGCTGTATTCACATTAAAATGAGGGGATTTTTAAAAAAATCCAAACAGCTGTATTATTCAGACTTAAAATAAGAGCTTAGTTTCCCCAAATGGATGTGACGTAAACATCTCATTAAATATTTTGGATTTTAGAAAAAAAAAAATTGCCATGGCAATGGTTGCAGGGGTGGTAGGAGCCACGGGCGTATGCCCAGTGCCCCAGGGGGCTGGCTCTGCCCCCTTTGCCGCCTCTGACTATGTTCAATTTATGATCACTGGGGTGGGGGGCAAGGTGCCCCCAGCATGCGGGGAAGGGAGTGGTTTGTCACCTGGTGCGCACATTCTAGCCGCGAGGCAACCCTTCGTGGAGTAGGGTTGCTGCCTCCTCAAGAGGCCCATGAGTCCTGGTCGCTTTTTGCCTCTGCTTTTAGCGAGCTAAACCCGAGAAGGGCAGACAGTTGCTTTTTACGTAGAGATCCGTAGGGTCGTGCGTTTTCATCTTTTGTTTATGTTTCTCCAGGTGTCACTGGGTAGAGTTATGTGCCTACCACCTTAACCCTTTTCACTCAAATTCCAGAAGCTGAGAGAGTCCGCCATAGGCCAAGAAAGCCCACCAGGACTTTTTGACTTTTCCTTCTACCTTTATAGCGTTTAGCTTATTAGTCCACACTCACCTACCCATAAGCTGTCGATTAAAAAAATAAAAATAAAAAAGCATTCTGGCTGGGGATGTGACTTGCTAGCACAAGGGCTTGTCTAGCATCAGCAAGACTTTGAGTTCAGTCCCTAGTGTAGCAAAATTACGTACAAATAGCAGAGACGATGTGCGCAGCCTATGTGCATATCTCTGGGTCTATGGCATTGCATTCGTATTCTGCTTCTCAGTTGGTACGAGGTGAAGGGCAACCGCAAGGATCTAAGCTCTAAGCACTGGTCTGTTTTCAATTCAGGATCCCCAATGTTCCACAACTGCAGAGTCCTTGAACCTTGTAGCAATGTCGCCAACATGAGAATCTGGAAGTGAACCTCTTCAAGAAGCCGTTATTAGCTTCTCATAGGCATGAGATTTGAAAAGAAACGACCGTAGATTTGAATCTTAGCCATTCCCGTGGCTGGGGATACATTCTTGGGAATGCGATCAACCCACTTAGTTGCTTCTCCGCCAAAAGCAAGAGCACTCCCAATTTTGTGTGAGTACCCACGATTGTGATTCACAATTGTCATCTCTGTCCAGCCTCCAAGAAGTAGCTATCGAACATTTCATACATGCCCACTGGACCAGGCAAAGTTAAACTGGTCAGGAGCAGCTCCTAGTGGTTTAGTCATGATGCTTTCTGCTTGTGATTTATTCTTCCTTCTGTGCACCTCACAGCTAGAGAATGAATACATATGCAGGTTGTAGGTTATCGCTGCTAGTACTGTCATGCACTGGGACATTTCTTGCTGTGTTTACCTCTATCAGGTCAAACAAGATGAGTGATTTTTGACTGACATTTCCCTGTTATCCAGCTACCTTGGTCACAGAATGCCAACAGGCTTGAAAGCCCTGTGAGGGACTCTGCCCTGGTTCAGAACAATAGCTTCGTGTGAATGGCATTTGTCCATCCTCCAGTGTGGCAGAGTTGACCGTGGCCACCACTTGTACTCTCCGCAGCTTGTCCACCTATTATTATGATGATGTCATTATTCACATTATTGCTGTCATTATTATTGTTATTATCTGGTGACCTCTGTCCTGGGGTGGAACTCCTCGTGACAGATGGGAGCTTCATTTATCCGGCCGCTTTATGCTGCACAATTCCTGCCATTCAGAGTTTATATCGAGATGGGCTGCTTTTGGAACAAAGGCAGTCAGATCACAATTTGTCAGTGTTCTTGGTAGCTATATATCACCAAAGCTCTCTGCCAGTCCTTCTGGGACCCAATTATTTACGGAGCCGCAACATGGGGGCTAACTTGTCTTGTTAAGAATGCCATTGTTACAATAAAAGCCTTAGTGCTTTAGGTGGTGAGAAAGCAGAATATCTAGTTGGTCAAAAAAAAATCCCATTAACTAAGAGTTAATTCACACTGCCACAGGGGGATTTCTAGATGCCTCCAAGAAGGGTGATAAGACCCTGGGCAAGTATTCTCTTTCAATGTTATGTTCTTTTCTCCCCCAACTTGAGAGATGTGTTGACAATGGGGGTGACTGTGTCTTCTAAGCACAGGTTATGCTCTTAATTATAAGGGAACAGGTATAGCTGCTGTCCACACAGGAGTTTACCAAGTTCTTCAAGAATGGGAATGAAGGCAAAGACTTGCCTTCTCTCTGTAGAGGTGACCACTCCTGAATGAGGGGAAAGAATCACCCAAAACCTATACTTACCAACACAGGTAGCAGAGAAATAAATATCAAGCATAGCCCAATTTGGCCAATCGAGTCTTCAGATGTCTTTGAATTTTATTTCGGGGAGGGGACTCCTTTATTCTCACAATTCCTTCACACACCCTGAGCCACCTTTACTTAAATCAGATCTCTGGGTCTCCTTTCAAGACCCTTCCAAAGGATATACAAAAGAAAAGAAGCAAATCAATCATGAAATAAATTAAATGATTGGGGAAATTAAAAGATGAACAGAAGAATGGAACAATTTGGCATAAAGTCTGGTATTTCTAGAATAACTGCTATAATGTTTTTATATATTAGTAATGAAGGGACCATTTTCAGTGATAAATCTTTAGATTTAAGTTTTCTAGTATACGGGCCCAGCGGGGTGCAGGAAACATAGAATATACTGACACACACACCTTTTCCATAAAGCACATGCTTCCCTGTCCTTAGGAGCACACAGAATTATTTTTGTCCCATCCTCTTTTTATTAAAGTAGTTTTTGAACCAGGCATAGTGCTTAAGAGATTAGATCTTAAAGAGAAACATAACATATTGTATTTAAATATGCTAATCTCTAAGAGGAAATGAAAGATCTGAGCCTGCTCATTAAGAAATAAATTAATTCATCACCATCACATTCATCATCAATCATCATCCAGTTGTGTCCAGTTTTCAATTAAGTTTCTCCAAACTGCTTTGTGCCTTCACCAAAAGGACTGATTATCTCTGATGATGATTTTTTGTGGGTATTCGGATGTTGATGGCAGTTGAATTGGCATAAACATGCTGAATGTCTTTTTTATTCAAGTAGTTAAACGGTTGCTGTTCAGCGCATACAAATATATTATGATGACAAGCGAAAAATCTTATATTTTAAGATGTCTCTTTGTAGCCAAGTAGCTTCTCAGATGGACAAAGAATATTTTGCAACAATCTAGTGAAAAATAATGCATTTGGAACATGTAGAATAAATAAATATCTATGTAGTACATTCATGCAAGAATCATTTATGAAGCTAATATTTATTAAATACCCATGCGTTTCTGGTATTGTACTGGATACTCCCAATATATCCACAACTACAACTGATATTATTCCTTCCCTGATAGATGCTGCTAGTCTAGAATTCCATAACATATTCTTGAGTGCAGTGACCTTACATTTACTCCCTAACTCTTTCCTTCTCAAGCTGAATGACAAGAATCATGATATCTACACCTGGGACCGTGACTGGCAGACACAAGTCTCCTTTCTTGGAAGTAATGAGAATTCCATGCCGGCAGAGAACAATTCCTAACTATCTCTTTAAGGTTTCTATGCAGAATGAGGTTGTATAAAAATGACTCACCAAGCCTGCCACTTATCTCTAGATTCCTATAACATGAAGATGATCACAATCTGCCCTCGTGCTGTTAAAATGATGCATAACCCGGCCGGCACTCTGAAATGATCGAGTGTTATTGCAGCCTCTTACAAGTTGGGCACTGAGATAATTTGGCTAGTGTTGGAGAAAGAATGTTCCACAACTCCTGTGGTTCACCCTGCATTGAATAAATATGGCATGCTGCTGCTTTCGTTCTCCTTGTGGATGGAAGAGCAATTAATGTGTCAGGAAAGAAAAAAATCACAAAATCTGCAGACTTCTCCCCCCACTATGAAAATTGCAAGACTATAGTCAATCTGCTTTAAAGTGATTGCGCAACATCAGAGGATGTCATTATCTCTGACATATTAGATAAGTTGTGGTTAGCATTCCATTTCTTCTGCTGGTTTCGTGACTTCTCTATCCACTGATGGTCCCATAGTGGTTTCTGTATTTTCAGAAAAGTGCCATTGGGCTATCAACATTCACGTAGACATCTGGATGCGCTGTGTTTTATTTAGATAGCATAAATGAAGCAGTTTTTCAAAAATGCAACCATGTAGATTTCTGCTAGGAGACAGAAGTCGTGTATTGGTCAGCTTGCCAAAACAGTTGCTTCCTGGTCCATGATTCCTTGGAAGACCCATCCAGTCTTCAAGTAAAAAAGCAATCGAAGATTGCTTTCCTGTTGGCATTCAAACAGAAGATAGGGGAGAAAGTTCAGAGGGCTTTTTCGGTCCATTTTATCTTGCTGACTTAGCTCATGCAGTTCAATTAGCTGAATATTCTGGGCCATAGCATTTGTTCAATAAACATATGTGATCAGAATGAGTGAGAGGATCAGCATCTTAATAGCACAATTTATTACAGAGGCTTAACAAAGAACTTTGTGTCCGGTATCCCACTCTGCCGGTTTGTTAATTTTTCCTCACACAGTAAAATAGAATTTGTTCCTATTTCTAAACCCAGGATGAATGGGTCCATTTTAAGATGTCAAATATGCTTGGTTTCTGTCTCCCTGCTTCATCATGAACTCCAGATCTCTTTCCTCATTCTCTCCTACATCTGCTGTGCCGGATAAGCTGCATAAGTGTCTTCTTCAATCATTATCCATCTATTGCATAGTCAAGGTGGTATGTAAAAAAAACTGAAAGATATTAGATATTGGGCTGGAGAGATGGCTCACAGGTTATTATAGCTTTTGCCTCACAAGCAAAGAGACCTGAGTTTAGGTTCCCAGATCCCACATGAAAACACCCGGCAGAAATGGTTGCAGTCTAGAAGGTGGAGCCTGGAAATGGTCAGCGAACAGCAATCAGGAAGAAGCACAATCCAGGATGATTCTTGAATTCAACCTCCGGTCCCTGCAGGAACACACATGCTTAAGTGCCTTCTGATACATGCACGCGCGTGCGCGCGCGCGCGCGCACACACACACACACACACACACACACACACACACACACGGAAGAAAGAAGATATCGATTCTGCTTCCGCATCATGTTATGAAGATTTTTAAAAATTTTTTCTTAGTTTCACATGCTGAGCAATTATTCCTGCCTCCTTCCCCCTCCATTCCTTTCTCCCTTCCTTCTTTCCTTCCCCTTCCTTCATCAATTCATCTCATACCCATTCCACCTTCCTATCTGTCTGCTTCTATGGATCTCAGGGTTCCCTCTGGATCATCTGTTCTAGTGGAGGTTCAGGCCTCTGTGGCAGACCAAGTGGCCCTTTGTTGGGCAGACCCACTGACGGAGGTACTGCCCTTCATCTGTCTGGTCCTAGCCCCAAGGTTTCCACTGTATGTAATTATTTCTCCTGAAACCCTTACTCGTCTACGGGGGCATGTTGGTATGTCAGTCACTATACAAGTCTAGTAAGAACAAGTCTCACTGCAGTAAGTTCCTGGATGCAGCAGCTCTGTCTTGCATAGAATGTCTTTTCCGGTAGTGGTCCCTCCCATCCTTAGGCTCTTACAGTCTTACGACTCCTTCTTCTGCAAGGTTCCCTGAGTCTTAGAATGGGGAGAGATTTGGTTGGCCTGACTTCCGGGTGAAGAATGCAGAGTCACCAGTACTCTGTATGCTGGTTGGCTGTAGTGCATTTCATGCTCTTCCAATGCTCTAGGCTGCATCCTGTTTGGGTGTTGAGATCCTCTATTTCTCCTGCAGGACAAGGCCTTCAAGGTTGAGTGCTGAGGGCTCTTCCAATCTATGGGTATAATGATAGGTATTTACAAAGTAGTTTGGTACACTGTTTTCCTGCCTATAAGTTTTATGCAGAATTTTTAATAACTTTTATATGCATGCCCAACCTGTCCCTGTGGGCTATGTGCATATCAGGGTAGCTATGGATGAAGCTTGGTCCACATTTGAAGATGACAATATCATTTCATCATGTCCGAAGCTCAGGCACTGCTGACAGAGTGAGCCGCTCATGCTAGTTTCTTCCTGATGAGCTTCCTAAAGTCTCTTTCCACCATCCAATGCTCCCCAGCGAATGCTCCATCTTCTAACGGCACAGCTTAGACCTCATTATCGGTGACCTGCACAGATCACATGGTCAGACCCAGCACTCTAAAATCTTTTTCTTTCCCCACTCCTCCTCTCCCTCCCCTTAAATAATATCTCAGCAACAGAATTTATTACAGAGGCTTAAAAAGGAACTTCATTCTTGATACCCGCTAGCTAGTTCATTACTTTTTTCCTTATAGATTGAATGGAAACGTATGCCTGCTTTGAAAATAAGAATGAATGTGTCCATTTTATCACATTGAGTATCCACTCCCCTCTGCTTCCTCTTCTTTTGCTTCCTGTTCCTCCTTGTTCTTCTGTGCCTTTTTTTTTTTTTTTTTTTTTGGTGGGGTAGAGTCTGGGTTTCATGTAGCCCCTAAATTGCCCTTGAGCTCACAGTGTAGAAGAAGATGACGTTAGACATCCAATCCTCTTGTCTTTACTTTAATCCCTTCTTAATTCTTCTCCCCCCTCCCCTCCTTCTTCTTCTTTTGTTATTTTATTTTATTATTATTATTTTTTTGGACCTGGGCTTCAGGTAACCCCACTGAGCTCACAATGCAGAAGAAGATGGCATTGAATGGCCCCTGCCTGCACAACTGCTCCCCCCATCCCAAAATGCTGGGCTTACATGTTTGCATCACTAAGCCCAGCCCCTCTTCCTTAGGCCTCTTCTGCTTGTTTTTGAAAGCTTTATTCAACTGGTTCCTCTTCAGAAAACTTTCTCGTCTTTCCGCAGCTCCCAAATGCGGCCTCAGCTACATTTTTGCTCTTTTCTCTCATTGTCATTATCCCAGTTACGCTGTTGGTGATGATCTGCCTGTCATCCTCTTTTACTACATTTGTACCTTGAGAGTAAGGATGTTGTTTCATCCAGGGATACAGTGCTGGTGTCTAATGAAGTCTATGACCCGAACTTGGGTATCAGTTAGTGTTTTATAGGAGGAAGGTGGGGAAGGGAGAGGACACAAGGAGAGGATTCAAGTTTGTTGCTGAATTATTCACAATAGCCAAGAAATGGAACCAGCCCTCATGGCCCGGAAGTGATGCATGGTTGAAGAAAATGTGGTAGACATATACAATGGAAGTTTTGTGTATCTGTAACAGAACATGAAATCATAATATATGCAGGAAAATCATTAGATCATCATGTGAAGTGAAATAAAGCACATTCGGAAAGACAAACCTCACATTTTCTGTCAAACATAGATCCTAAATTTAAAATTCTAATTATGTGTATGTCGTGAAGCAGGAAGGATCTCATGAGAGGAGAAGAAAGGGTCTTCAAGAAGGTAGAAAGAGGTAGTATTGGAATCCATGTGGTAAGAAAGCAGAAGAGGAGTTCTCTGGGAGAAAGAAGGGGACCAGCCAGAGGCTGGGAGAGGCTCAGGAGAGGCAGACAGGGAGGGGACAGATGACAGGACGGGGGCATGAAGAGTTCATAATAAAAAGGAACACAAACAATGCTGTAATAACTTTTATGAAATTTTATGAAACAATTCATAAAATAAGCCCTAAACTAGAAAATGGAGAGGAAACAAAGTTTTGTTTTGTTTTGTTTTTAATTACCATAGAGAGCAGGCAAGAGCATAGAGGCAGGTAAGGTGCCTACTCAGAAACCCCACAGCCTAAGTTTGATCCCCAGAAACACACATGGTGGAAGCAAGGAACATGGTAGAAGGAGAGAAATGACTTTTGAAAGTTGTTCTCTGACCTCCATACGTGCACTGCGGCTTGTATGCATGTCCTTTCCCCTGCCCTCCCCTCCCCTCTTCTCTCCTCTCCTCCTCTTCCTTTCCCTCCCCTGCCCTCCCCTCCCCTCTTCTCTCCTCTCCTCCTCTTCCTTTCCCTCCCCTCCCCTCCTCTCCCCTCCTCTTCCTTTCCCTCCCCTCTCCCTCGCCTACCCCTCCCTCCCCTCCCCCTCCTCTCCCGTCCCCTTCCCTTCCCTTCACCTCCCCTTATCTCCTCCTTTCTGTCTAGTACTCTCCTATGTTCTCTCTTTCTCTCTTTCTCTCTTGGAAATAATTAAATGATTATATTTGTATAATTATTGTAGGCACATGAGCCTTATCCAAGACCCTGTCCACTTCTTTCCACATACTCAAGGGTACACTTCTTTCTAATGGGTCAGACCCCTCCTCTCTCAGTCTTCATTGCTGTAAAATTAAAACGTATTTCAATGGCTACCTGTTGTTGAATCACTGAGGAATTTTAATTCCTGCTTCTATTAGGATTATTGCAAACATGTTTCTGATGGACCACAAGAGCATTAATGCAGGAAATATAAGAATTAACCACTGTAGGGAAACCTTAAAATGTTCAAACATAGCATAAATACAATTGAAAATTAATACATCATTTTGTGTGCAAAGCACATGCTGAAGGCCAGAAGAATGTACTTGCAGAATTCTGGGAGGTTCTGTTGGTTGGGCTTCCTCAAGGTCGGCACAGAGAAGAAAATGCTTGCACAGGTTTGCCCCAGCTGCTTTGCTAAAGCTCACGTGATCAGCTCATTTGCATTTCCCAACAACCCGATTATACAAGAACAGTCCATGCCTTCGCAGTCGAAGAAGCTAAAGTATTTAGAGATTAAGTGATGTGTGCAAGGGTACCCATCTCATGGGAAACTTTGGGAAAAAGTCCCATCTCATGGGAGACTTTGGTAGTGACTATTCCAGGCTAATTCTTCAAAAACTCTTGTGAGATTTCAACCTGGAGTATGAATCATACACAAGGCTTGTTCAAGGAGTGGGGGAGGAAGGGGTGCCTGCAGGCACAATTATGTGTAATATAATGAGCCTTTATATTTTGGTTAAAATTCCATTTCAATGAAATGATTGGGTGTGTGTGGCCATTTAAAGAGATTATTCAGTGTTCTCATCACAACTATCTTAACAGATTGGTGACAATCTTCCCTAAAATTCACTTCAGAGTAACTTGAGGCACATCTAATGGTTGAGTTACCCAAGAGACAAACCTAAATTCTCTTCTAGCCTTTCTCACTAAATCAGTGCACTTACATTTTATTTCATTAAACCTCTCCTCTAATAGTTATTTTTGAGTACTGGCAATTTCTATAAAGCAGATTGAAAGAACAGAGAATAAGAATGGTGTTCTCAGAGATTTCCACCAAACAGACATGTATCAAAAATAATCAGAAGTTGAGTGTGTGCACATATACATACCATAAATAAAAATAAGTTGCAAAAATTTGAAAGCCTTTTTCATAAAATAAATGAAAGCCAAAAAATTCATTAAATGTGTTTTTTTTTTTCAGTGAAAGATGTTTTAGGAGTAGACCAACTTTCAGTGAGGTGTCATGGGGTCTATTAAGGCATAGTAATAAATAGATGCTCTCTGGACTTATAATATTTCCTACCATTTGCTCGTCTTTCTGGAGGATATCTAGAGAGCACTCCTTCAATACAACTCCCTAGGAATGTGTGAGTGCCTAGCATGTCTGAGACTCTAGGTTTGCCACTCAACTTTGAAAAATTAAAAAAAAAAAGAATCTGAAAGAGTTGAGTTCACAATATTGCAGTCAAGTTTGAAACTCCAAACATTCATTGTTAGAAAGTACAATTTCTATAAAAAAATGTACCTTAAGCCCTTTGGAAATATGCAGTTTTCCACTTTATGGAAGGCCAATAAATTCCTATTCACTTCCTTTACACTCTGCAGCTCTGAGCGAAAGGGAGGAGTGCCCACATCCATCCAGGCATTGAGTATGCTGTGACTCTCTAGCACGCTCCATTGAGACACCTAATGTTAAAGTCACTGTGGTAAGCACAGTTCAATTCTGAACCACTGGCAGAGCCACTTGGATACAACATTAGCAATGTTTTTTTTTTTTTTTTTTTTGGTCAGGGAAATAACCACATTGGGAAAACAAGACACTTGGCATGCTATCAGGATGTTCTAGTATCTTCGACATGCTTGTGAATCACATTCTTCCCAAGCAAACTTACATGGACTGGAGCGGAAATGTGATCATAAGCTTTGTCCCCTCGGCTAACTTGAGGAAGTAAAGACACAGAGTCAGTTTTTGCAACTTAAAATATCAGCGTGGTAATAATCAATTCCGTGTTCCCATGCAGGAATATGTTTCACGTTGGCATAGGAATTCACCAGGAGATTTATAACAGGGAAGACTCATTTTATAACCGTGGGAAAATTAACCAGAGCAAAAGTTTCCCTTACTTTTAAATTGGGAATAAAAGTATCACCTGAAATTTTGTGGGCCCGAAGCAAGGGGATAATTTTAGCACAGCTCTTCTGTTGCCCAGTGTGAAACTCAAAGGTATCCTCCTATGTGTAGTTGAGGATGAGGCGCTGTGTATCCAACCTTTTTGTACATACCTCCGAAGGAGCCTCAAATAATGTAAAATTGTTTTCCCTACTTGGAAATAGTGTCTTGGAGTTGTAATTTTTTGTATTTTTTTTTTTATTTAAGTAGAGGGAAACGGAGAAGAAAGAGCGAATGTGCACATGTGTGTAATGGTACACAGATAGAGGTCAGAAGATAAGTCATAGAAGCCAAATATCTCCTTACGACCATATGGGTTCCAGAGGTGGATTTCAGATTGCTGGGTTTGAGGACAGATGTTTTATTCTCTGAGCTATCTCCCTGGCTTATGGAGTTCTTACTCTTTTGTTTTAAACTTTTTTATTTTATCTTATGTATGTGCATGTGTGTCTCTGTGTGTGTGTGTGTGTGTTTCACATGTATTTTTCTGATTAAGCTATTTTTTTTAGAAATAGAGAATCAAAATCAGAGAGAATTTACCTTGAGGAATGAAGACACAAGGACCTTTTGGCATTGATTTGATAATGAAAATATTTAATCATCTATCCAATTATAAAAAAAAATAACTGAGCAACAAGTCAAAGCAAGGCAGCCTTTGTTGCAATTAAGACAATTATCAGTTGTGCCTGAAAGTCCTGGAATTTTCCAATATGTGTCCAGTCTATGTTTAAGTCCATTTTTATCTGTAAGTTAATAATATCTCCAAATTGTGTTTCTGTCAGTGCTGTAGAAACTGTAACAAATTCAGCCCAATGCTAAATCAATAAAAGCCACTTTCAGTTTGGTGACATGCAAGGGCAAGTTCTCTTTGTGCCCAAAATGAGAACGAACACTGATTTTCTACTGGAGATGAATATTTCTGTTTATATTGCCGAGACTAGAAGCAGCCTGCCAATAATCAATTGATCAAAGGCTAAATGCTAAAGATGACAAATGGTTTTGCACTTGTGCACGTGGGTTAAAGGAGAAGGTTTTGCTCTGCATGGACAAAGTACATTCATTGAAGTAGTTTAACCAGGGGCATTTATTCAAGAACGTGCATTTTAAAACTTGACAATATTGTCCATGGGCTAAACATATTTACACTTTAATAGTTCACTGGTGGGTCCTGAGCCACACAGGTATTTGTAGCATCGACACCTCTTCCCTGTTGCCTTAGTCAGTTATGCAAACTTGGCATGAAGGAAACATGTGAAGGATGGAAATAGGATTCAAAACACAAAGGATTGAAAATTTTCCAACACTGAGAAATACCGTTTTTTAAATTAAAATCAAACATAGCTGGAGCATTATCTCAATTGATAGTGAATACAAAAGCCTTGCTCTAATCAGCCTGTGACAAATCTCATGATGTTTCCTGAAGAGAAAATACTTAACCTGCCATTGGGAATTTTCTTCAGAAAGAAAATATCTTCAAGTTCAAAACCACAATCTTGCGGTCTAGGCTGGTTTTGATGCTTTACCACATGTTACTTCTAGAACCACGGACTTGGCCACATCTCTGCATTCATTGGTTTCTGAATTGCTTATTTCTGAAAAGGAGAAAAAGTAGAACTTCATACATATATTTGTTCTTATAAGTAAACTAATGTCTGCATCCAAAGTCATTAGAAGCAGTTTGGGCATATAGAAACTACTCAGTGAGAAAAAAAAATGAGTTCTATTAATTATTCAATCTTATTTTCCTTTGCTAAGCATAAAAGTCAGGCAGATTACCTGGTAATCTTTCTTCATGGTTTCTTATGGGTTGAACCTAGCTGTGTTATAACCACCTTGGTGGCAAAACATGTGTCATAATCTCCTTTGACAGTCCTGCAAAGTCTCAGAGATATAAGTCATAGTACAAGGGGGTCCCTTATTTATTCTGTAACCTTCTTCCTGCTGGTATATAAGAAGGCTTGATACTTTATGGAGCAGACTTTTCCAAATCATGTTCTGTGGAATGATCCCTCAGTAAGAAAACTCACACACCTACCACCTGAGGAAATATTTACCATAAAGAATACTGAAATCTGAGTTAATCAACATGTTCCTTTGGTGGTTATGGTGGTACTCTAGTGATAGGTAGGAGGGTTGTGAATTCCCGAGCATTCCGATGATATCCCAGACTTTGCCTCCACAGAAGAAGAAAACCATCAATTGCGACACAAGTCCCAGAACTTTTAACTGTACTAATGTTCCTTGAAATAAGACATGGAGGGGAGTGTTTTTGAAGCCCAGCATCTTTTGCTCAGCCCCTGGAGCACTGCTGGGCTGCTGTGTCCAGGACAGAGACACAACGCTGAGATTCTACCGATGCTTTCCAAAATTCCACGGCACAGGATTCCGTCCACTAGCAGCTGGGCAGTTTCCCGCGAGTGTCGAATCTTAAGAATGGTGCAGAGATCTGACACGGAGTCAGCTAGCAAGTCCTTCTCATCTCTGTTGTTCATTTGCATCCCTGATGTTTACTCCTTCAGTACAAAACGAGAGAGCGGGGACAGTAGAGCCTCGTCACACACGTGTGCTCATGTAGCACCCGTCCAAGGGTGCTGGGGGATCTACTGGGCTTCTCCTGCCCTGTGCTCTCTTAAACGAGTCCCTGTCTCTCTCCCAACAACCACTGCAGGTATCACTCTGCAGCATGCATGGCAGTGTCTACAGCAGAGCTTTTTCATTTGAAGGTGTTCAGATGTCTTGTTAGTGGGCAAATGAAGTGAAGGGATAAGTGGGCTTTGTCGGTTGCTAAGGAATAAAAGTAACAACATGCCTTTATTCCTTTGCTAACAGTCTATTTATAACTTTCTGGAGGAGCTGACTTGCCGAGGAAAATCTGTGTATATTCGGGACATACCTGAGCCCTCTTGATTCAGATCATTTGTTGGCATCACACTTTAGCAATGTGCACAAATGTCGTGTCTACCCTCCATGAAAGTGGCAGGCTGGTTCTTCAGAAGTCCCTGTACAATGATGCCTGATAATGGATCTTCTCGTGCCACTACTTAGGCCTTGCATTGGATTGCGTAGAAGAGATCTAGGAAGTTGTCACAGTTTGCCTGCAAGGTTGCTGATGAATGATGGCTAAAGGAACAAGGAGTTTATTTCCTTATGATATTCTTACAGTTAGTCCAGCTTGACAGGAGAGCACGCACCAACACCAGGGCCAAGGGAAGTGGCCACACCATCTCTAAATAGTGGCTGAGAGAGGGACAGTCCTTACTTGCCAGACCAGCATGGATGGCCAAGTATACATAAGGATGCCAACTTCCTGTCAGTTTTTATTCATCTGTTCAGGGCCTAGTCCCACCCGCCATAGGCTGGGCCTTTCCCATCAGCTAGACAATCCCCTGCAGGTTTGCTCTGAGCTTAACCCAACCACTAATTCTCCACAGATGTTCCCAAAGCTCAAACCCTCAACTGTCAAGTTGACACCTGTGCCCAACTATGACAGAAGTATATTGCTGGTGCCTTAACCGCAGGATCTTTCTAGAAATAGGTTGCCTTCTTTTGCCAGGCATGCTCTGGGAATCAAATTCAGGTTGCCAGGTCTGTACCCTATCGCCCACCAAACCATGTCACCAGTCTGGGAAAATTTCCTTGCTGCTCGTCACTGATACTCTTAAAAACAAGCTCTTGTTGGTCTGCAAAGCGAGCAGTCACAGCGCTTGTGGTGCAAACCTTTCACCATATTGCCAGAGGTCAGGCCCTCCAATTGCTGGCGAATGGTGGTTAGCTAGTAAACCATTGTGGGTAATGGATGTAACTAACTCCAGCCATGTTGCTCTTCCTCATAAAAACAAAACAAAACAAAAACAAGAGAGCACAGTAAGTTATACTTGGCCCTGCTGAGACACTTCCCAGAGTAAAACGACAATATTAAAATATTGAAAATATGGGCTGGATTGACAGTCTTCTGAGTTTCCATGGATAGACTGATGCCACTTGGTGTCTCTGAACTGTTTCATTTGCCCACGCATGTGTTTTACTATAATGAAACAGAGACTCGGGAAGAACACAGAGCGCCCAGGAAACTCAGCATCACTCGCAGAAAGCAAAGCAAGTGATCAAAATGGTGACCTGTTGTTTCCATATGAGTATTGCAGTGTTTCCAACCTCTACAAACCCACAGCCCTTTGTGAACAGAGCGCTACCATTTGTTTTCAGGCAGCCACGAGTCATAATGTCTCTGCATTCTGAGTTAATAAAGACGTTTCATCGACGCTCATGTTGTTGATGCTGTGATAATTTGGCAATGTGTTACAGAAGGAAAAATATCTTATGCGGCAGCCCCCAGTGGTTCTTTGTACTTAGCACACAGCATCTGTCCTTCCCGCCATTGTTCTTGTGCTGCTCGCATTTCAAAAGGCCTTTCCTGGCCCAAGACAATCAAATCGCCACATCAAAGGTGCTTTGTCTATTGATAAGTCCCTGGCTTAGAGCTGCGCCCTGCTTGACAGGTAATGGTTTGCATTTCCCAAGCGCATCCCTAAAAGGAAAGAATTCCAGTTTTTACAATCTCTTTAGATCACCTGGGGATAACAATAATTCATTCTCTAACCATCTGATGAAGCTTGAAATGTTTCATAAGCCAAGGAGGTGTCTCAAGTCAGTCAGGACTTTCTGCCTGTTGCTGTCCCTATGAGTCGCCTCAAGAGCCACCAGGACGGAGGGTCAGGGAAGAGGATGTGTGATGCACAGGGCCTGTGTCAGCTCATTACCTAGGGTCCCGTTGTGGCTGGTCCGTAGCATTGTGGAACAGAGACTTAGCAAGGACGGTAAAGACTCAGAAGATGGATCATTGTCCAGCCTGCTTTGGAAGTCAGATTTCATAATTTTGTATTTAAATTTGATGAACAAGAATGTTTTCCTGTGGCCCGTAGACTCTATACTTTTGTCCTATGACTTCAAAATGTGGGAGTAGCTAAGCAACAGATAAATTAACCAAGCTCATAATAAAATAACACTGTAATTAGTCATTCATGATATAGAATCAGCAGAGAAAGTTCCAGCTGAACAAGTGACACAATCATCATTCTCTTAGAAGCCCATCAAGCCATTTCTGAACCCGGAGCTATTCATATTTCTCTTCTCTCTCCTCTCTCTCTTTCTGGCTTTGACTTTTCAGTCTTTTTTCATGCCCTTGATGGAAATAACTGGCAAGTGAACTTTATTATTTCTTAGCTTTCTAATTTCTTGTTCACTTTTAAGTCATCTTACTCTAAACTGAAGTGTAGAGGACTGTGGAAATGACTCAGTGGTCCAGTCACTTGCCATGGCAGGGAGGTGACCCTGGTCCCATATGAAGCCAATAGAGGACTGGTTCCCATGTGCACACTGCTCTAGGGACACAGAGACGGGGAACCTCTGGGGGAAGGCATCCAATGGCAGCTTCAAATCTACACACATGCGCATACCAACCTCCCAATACACTTACAGATGTGGATACTTATACACACACACACACACACACACACACACACACACACACACACACACACAGGTCCACCTATGTAAACATCCATACACAGGCATGAACACCTATACCCACACATACCACACACAGGCCCATACATGTTAATATCTGCATTCATGTATCCTACATATACATATATATTTATCAGTAGGTCCATACATATGTGAACACATGTACATACACACACATATCACACAAGCTTCCACACATATACATTCACATGCACAGGCCCACACATATGTGAATATTCATTCACATGCACTTGCACACCATGCACACAACTATGCACGCATGCACACACAGAGACCCACACACTTATGAAAACTAATATGCATGCACACCACACATACATTTCCACACACATGTGAAATATTGTTATATAATACATCATACACAAGCGCGCGCGCACACACACACAAGAAAAAAGGAAAGAAACTCCACTGAAGAAGACTGAAAAAAACAATTTTCTACTTGAAGAGGTTGTTATAAGGACGACACCTATAGCCATCATGTGCAACGATGTAGAGGACTTAGCTGCTCACCTCTGCTTTCAAGAAGTCCTTTGCTACACGGACTTCTCTGTCCCTCTAGAAGTTTCCACTGTTAGTATTTTGTATTACTGCTTTCTTGACCCATCTCACCCAGGATGTGCCTGAAACATCAAGGTTCATAGTAACCTCTTGGAGGACCTGTGTCCTGGTTTTATTTCTGTTCCTCAGAACACCAGACGCAGTGCAGCTTAAGCAATGGAAATCCACTTGAGACTCTTCCAGAAGCTGCTAGGAAGCACAAACATGGGGGCACAGCGTGCCTGATGCAGTTGGCTAGGATCCCAGTCCCAGTCTGCAGGCGGAGTCTCCTTGTTACCTCTTCACATAGTGCCTATAGGGAGACAGAAAGGAGATGTTTCCCATGTCTAGTCTTCTAATGGACTAATCCCGCCATGGGAACCTGCCCTGCTCTCTCCAAATGCTCAGTCTCTAAAAATCATTCTGTTGGGGAATAAAGTATCATCATATGTATTTTGGGGAGCACAAACACACAGGCTACAACCATCCTTTAAGTCTTTTTTAATCTGTACTTTCATTCAGTCTTTCATTTTGCATGGAATGTACTTTTTGACAAAATTGGGTCATTTCCTTTAAAAATGTGATTTTGAGTTTAAAAAGGTAAGATATTTAAATGGTCCACACAGACATCCTCTTTCTAAGAGGTACTTTTGAATATGCATTTACTCTGTGGCCCTTCCTCTACCCTACACATCCTACTTTTTAGTTCTGCTGAGATAGTCAAGTATTCAACATTAGTGGTTGAGGGGGAGGGAAACAGGTGGGTAGGAAATCTTTGTCCATGAAGTCACTATTTGGCATGTGAATGCTTTCATAGACAGTGATTCAAAATCTTGAAGGGATACATAGGTTTGGAGGTAAGAATCAATCCACACAGAAGTCTCTAGAAAGTTAAGCTCTATGTCTCAGAAACAAGGGGGGGGGGGCGGGGGTCAGAAAATTCTCTTCTGATGAATTGTCTTTGCCAAGCTCATTTACTGGTTTCAGTTAAGTCTACACAGTGTGCCTTCAGGTTTGCCGATGATGAATCTGAAATAGCATCTTCTCCATAAGACATCCTGTAACTGGCATCCTTTTCTGTAGATGCTCCTTTATGCCAGGAATCAGAATGCCACTGCTTAGCCCTGTGCATGTTGAATGCTCCTGGACTTGCCAGGTGAGTCTGGCTAAAAGGTCTGACAACTATCATCATTATTCTTAGCTACCCCTTCATGTACCCCGCACATGGCTTCTGTTTTTCCCCAGGCTTTCTAGACCCTTCTACAGGACTGTGCTGCATGCTCAGTGAATGTGCTTCAGTTTCTTATTTCCTCCTTTACAGGAAGCTGAGATCCTGTTTTATCCATTCTATGAAGTCAGGTTTCCCGACCATTATTTACAAGAAGTTGAGATTCTCATTTTCCTCACTAAGAAGGCAAAATTCATATTTTCCTCCATCACATGAACTTGAGATTCATATTTTCTTCCATTGCAGTAAGTCAAGATTCCTATTTCCTCCAATATAGGCAATCAAGATTCATGTTTCATCTATTCCTTTTCCTCATTACAGGAAGCCAAGATTTTTGTTTTCTCCAGAACAGGAAGGCAAGGTTCATATTTTCTTCCATTGTAGGATGTTGAGATTCCTATTTCTTCATTGCAGGATTTTGAGATTTCTATTTCCTCCATTGTAGGATATTGAGATTTCTATTTCCTCCATTGCAGGATGTTGAGATTCCTATTTCTTCTATTACAGGATATTGAGATTCTTATTTCTTCTATTACCAGACATTGAGATTTCTGTTTCTTCCTTTACACAAAGTCAAGATTTCTTTTTTCTCCACTACAGGAAGTGGGAACTCTGCTTCATTACAGTAAGTGGAGATTCATATTATTATCCATTATAGAAAGTGAAAATTCTTATTGTCCTCTATTGCAGAAAGTCAAGCTTTTACAATCAATGAAGATTCCTGTTTTCTCCACTACAGGAAGAGGAGACATGCTTTCCTCCATTACAGGAAGTTGAGAGTTCTGTTTCCTTATTACAGGAAGTTGCCAAGCACAGTTGCTCCTGTATCTTTCCCAGCATTCCTTGCTCTTTCTGAACTACTTGGAGATCTCGTTCTTTCCACTTCTCTCAGACCTCAGTGTAGCTATCTTTTCCTCAGAGAACATCCTTGCTCATTCAGTCCACTTGGCTTTTTTCTTTCATTTTCTTTTCCTTGCTTGTGCTTATCAAGTATGTTCTTTAATGTCATATCTTCAAATTGGCCCTAATTTACGGAGTGAACATTGCCTGCTGAGATTTCTTCAGGGCTTCTTGAGCCCAGTGCCTGAACAACATGGATACCCAAGTAATGTCAGTCAAGTACAAAAATTGCAATGTAGTCTCTCGCAAGGTCAAGTAGCCTGTCCAAAGTCACAGAACTAGTAAGTCTCAAAGCAAAGAATTTGAACACTCTTAGAAAACTGTGTATTTGCAGCATAGGTGGTTTCCAAATTGAGTTCCTTGAAGGCTGTTTTTCTGGGAGGTCTTCACCCGTATTCTGAGAGTTAGAGGGACCTGTTTTCTAATGAACTAGGCATACAGTGATGCAATTGTCCTTCCTGTGGTATATCCAAGAGATTCTAATATGCAACTGTGCGTGGTGGTTCTCCCAGACACAGTTGTGAATAATTTCATCCATGCTTGCTAATGTTTAATGTTTTATCCAAAAAAAAAAAACCAGTAATGTCATGGACAGTAGCAGTTACAGTTACAGAAACCACAGTTTCTGCTGCTTTCCACCTTCTTCTTCCTAGAAAGTCAGTTAATGGATTTTTTTTTTTAATCATCATGTTAGGAGACTATCTTTTACTATCTTAAATTTGCATAGTTATTGCACTCTTCTGGAAAAGGGGAGTTATTAATATCTAAAATAAACTAGATTAGAGGCCTAGAAGAAGGTTCATTTGATCTAGTGCTTGCTAACCCGGCATGGGGATCTGACCTTAATATCGCAATCTGCATAAAATAGCCAGGCATGGTGGTGGACACTTGGAATGCCAGCATTGGGAAGGATCCTTTATGCCTGCTGGTCAGCTAGCCTAGCTTACTTAGTGAACTGCAGCCTGATGAGAAGTCTCACCTCAAAGGAGGTGACTGGCACCTGAGAATGAAGCATGAGTGGTCTCTGGTTTTCATCCTCATATGTGTGCAAGCACATTACATGCACACATAGACACATACAAGCTCATAGATAGCGCACTAAAAAATAAAAAGCAAACAAAATTAGGAGGTAGATACCAAAGATATTTAATTGGACTATAATTGCGATTTTTGTGGTCATAGTATGAGAAAGTAAGTTTTATTTTAAGAAGAAATGGATTAAGAGGTTCAGCGTCTTATAAGTTAAAGATGTCAGCATCTTTCTCCACTTCAGTGTGCTATTAAAAAGTGACTGTGAGAGATCGTAAGTGCTGACATCCCTTAGTAGAGAAAGTATGAAATTACTAAATAGCCAATGTAATCGCACCTTAATCCTGTTAAATTGAGCACTCTGATCTACATTCAAATTCTACATATGGTCCCTCTTGCAAAAGCTGGGAAGACTTGGCAAAGCAGTATCTGGAATTTTAAACATCAACTCTTTCCAAAAACCGTTTACTTATATGAAGCATGTCCCTGGGACCAAGGCCAGGTAAATCCATCCGCACACAAAGCAGATCTTTGTTTTGCTTTGTTTCCTAATTAGGAAAGGAAAATTCGCTTCTAAAGGCCAAACACTTAGGCCCTATCCGAGCATTAAGAAAAGAAAGGGTTAAATTTAAGGGAGAAAATAAGAACCAAAATAATCAACACGAATAACAAACCACCGTGGACCCGTGTGAGAGGAAAATGAGTTGCAGCTCTTCCTTGCTCGTGGATTATCAGATTATCACAATCTTTCTGCAGACACAATTTCCAAGAACAGCTACTAAGTTGGAGCATCTTTAATGTGAATCGAATGTAAGTAGGAAAGGAATATGTGTCTAATGGGCTGTTGAATTGTAACTGGTGGAGGTTCCCCGATTGGCAGCAGATTTTCAAGAGCAGAGCTGAATGGCACCCTCTGGTTCTGTTAATGCTTCTCAGTGATGGTGTCTTTCTCTCAGGCAGAAGAGTTCACATTACACGCACGTGGGTTCGTGTGTGTGCCTGCACATATATGCGCGCACACATGTTCACATGTTTGCGTGTATGAGTACAGGCATGTGCACACAGAGCAGGCAGGGAACAGCATCAAGCATCTGTCCTTGGCTCTCCCCAAGATGCTTCAGATACCATCTTTTCACGATCGTTGCTAAGCCAGGGCAGATGTTCTACAAGCTCTTGGATTCTCCTGTCTCTACCTCTCTCTTCTCCTAGGCGTGAGGAAGCTTACAGATGCTCGTTCTGCTGAATTCGGCTCTTCGATGGCTTCTGGTCATCATACTTGCACAGCAAGGACTCCCATTCACTAGGCCAGCTGCCCAACCCTGGATATGTTTGTTTGTTTGTTTGTTTGTTTTAAAGAAACTCACATAAAAAGATTCTTCTGGAAAGCGAAAACTGGAGAAACGTAATAAGTCGAGAATAAATGATATAGTTTATAAATTACCTAGCTTTCTCGAACAGGCACCACTTTGCTGGGTTCATGCCTTTCACCCAGGACTTGGAACGTGACTGTAATGGGCCTTCCAGGAGGATGGCTGATTATGCTAACCACAGGCTCAGCTTCCGGTGCTCCCGACTACAGCATCAGAGGGAGGATTTGGCTGTTTCATTCATTCCAGCCGGCTGTTGCTTCCCAGCAAGGCACTTGTCTCTGGGGTATTTTACTGTATCTATAATAAGACAAAACAAAGCTATTTTGAAGAATTCAGTAGACACAACCTCCTTAGGCAAAGTCCTCTGGAGACTTGGAAGAAAGATGGGATGCAAAAGCCGCCTCCTCCAAATCCTCCGTGAAATGGATGCTCAAGCTGCGCCCTCCTCCCGGAGTCTTGAGTCGTCTGCAGATGTGCTTCTACCACCTTCTGCTCTCAGGTGCAAGCATGAGCGCCTTAAGGTTGGTGAGAAAGAGCAAGTGCTTTCTTCCACATCAAGCACCTGTGTGTCCTAGAGGGCTTACGACTTGAGCGTAAAATATGGCCATCTTTCATGTCAGTTGGGAACAAGGCCAAGCTGGAGTCAACAATCATCAAGAGAATATGCCGCCTAAGTGAGATTAGTCTTGGAATGTCCAGGGATCACCTCCAGTATGGCAGCTGGGGAGCTATACTGGCTTTAGACCTTTAGTTTCAGCCCCCGCCCCGCATTAACAAATGGGTTGGTTTAGCCTTTTACTTCAAAAGGACACCAGAGATTATCTAATGACACAGCTTTGCT
This sequence comes from Typhlomys cinereus, assembly GCA_023101885.1. NCBI lineage: Eukaryota > Metazoa > Chordata > Mammalia > Rodentia > Platacanthomyidae > Typhlomys > Typhlomys cinereus. Next base: position 1,371,954 of record JALPQD010000491.1, read on the forward strand.
GCTATGCAAAGGCCTCTGGTCAAGTGTAGAATTTTAGGCTCACTTTTTTTTAATTATGTGAATGTGCTTTAGTATTCTTGCTATTATGCTCAGAGGCTAAACTATCCTATTGTTTTTGAGCTTATACAAGTTGACCTCATTTACTGTGGGAGCATTTTAAGTATTAAGGAATATGAGGGTAAATGCCATAGAAAGAATAATTCAATCTAGATGTGAGAGACTCTTATTTTGTTAGGCTTCATTAACTGATAATTATTTGAGTGCAAAACAATGCCCTTACTGTTTGATAAATGAATATTAGTCTCACGTCATGCTGATAAAAGTCATGAACAGAGCTGCATTCCTCGGCATTCGAGGGACTTAGTTATTTTGATGCTAATGGATTCTGCTCATTGTGGGAAGACAGATCTCTGGAATGACTCAGCAGGACTGACTTCAATCAGATTTGTCCATCCAGGCTTTGCTTATTAACATGTCCTGAACATCTTGATACATGGTTCCTATTATGGTGATTGCTTTGCATAATTTATCTTTCATGACCTGAAGGTTTCTATGATAGAAAAATTCAATTGATTATAAAAAAATTACGATTATGCTTTTGTTTGAAAGGGTAGCATTATGTTTATGTCTTTCTCCCATTAAATGTACTCTCAGAATGTGCAATTTGAAATAACTTATTAAAACCTCTTTACGATGTGTGGTCTTTGAATATCTATTGAAGATTACCTCTTTGTGAATATTAGGTGCTTCCAATACACAGATGGATTAAACTTAGTAGGCTATGGTTGTAATAAATTACCTCCAAATTTTAGTGACTTAACACAGCAGGAGTTGCTAATTTTTGCTCCATTTATAGTTTCAATATAATTCCATGGTGTTGACAGGGCTGCTGGAGTGTAATGGTTGCCATAATCCAGTCATTCAGTGACCCAAGTTCTTTCTGTATTGTGGCTCTACCTCTGTCTGGCTTCTCAGACTTTTCTTGCTTCAGTGGTTACTCGCAAAATGGTAGTCCAGTGTATAGCTCTGATGGCTCTCATTTGATTGTCTCAGCTTTGAAATAGGGGCAGTCACCTCTGTACATATTTTATTGGATGAATGTCTGATGTCAATGTCAAGGCTGTCAGAGTGATAAAAAAGACAGCACATAAATTGCTCTTTTGGGTTCTGAATGCCCCATAAAGTACCATGTATTAAAATTTGGTCTTCAGCTTGGTGCCATAGGCAGATAGGTTGAGTGGGATGTGCTTAAGTCATGAAAGACACATCTGTGAAAGGGATTGTGGTACTCTGGACCTTTTCTCTCATTCTTTCCTCCCTGGCTCATGATATGAGTAGTGATGGTCCAGGATGCTATAGCCTGCTACCTCCACACAGTCTGGAAATGATAGAGCCAATAGATCCTTGATTGGAACCTTCAAAACGGTGAGCTAAACTTGATGTTTTTCCCTTTATCAGTCATCACCTCTGTTGCTTTGCTCTAGTGACAGAAAGATGACTAACACATACACTGTTGATTATTCATTCTGCCTTCTGTAATTTATAAACATCAAACATTAAAGGAGTTAAAGATATACTTGATGAAAATATGCATAAAACTCTTACTCTAAGCATAACTATGTTGTTAGTGAAGAGACACGGAAAAAATATGCATGCACAGGATCATACTATCTGGGATCGTGCTATTAATATAAGATAAGCTGTGGCTGTAAATCCCAGAGATGCCTAATAATGAAAAAGGATGAGAAGAGTTTCAAAAGTTCAGAAAATTGGGAAACTGTCCTAAGGAGGTGTTCTCATGTTGAACTAGGCATCCAGTCCCCAGAAAACTGAAGTTGCTGTCACTTGCTTGTTGCCAAATCCTGAAAAATGGCCTCAGCTTTGCTCTTCATATCTAAAGTGGGCATTCTGGTGGCTACTGCTTCATGATGAAAAGATGGGGTTCAGGCTAGCTAATGAGGAGGAAAAGATTTTGAAGGTGTCCTTCCAAATATCAAGTTTGAACTTATTTTTTGGAGGGAATCTTTTTTTTTTTTTGTATGTATTTCTCCTGTATGTGTGGTCAGATATGTGCTGTGGTGTGAATGATATTTCTCTCTTTCCACTGTTAATCGAGGGATCAAACTCAGATTACCAGTCTTGGCTACAAGCCCCTTTACCTGCTGAGCCATTCTACTCACTGGCCCTACCCTAACACTCTTACTCCAAGCCGGGGGACCAAGCCCAGAACCGTGTGTATTGCTCTGTGACAACTTGAACACTGAGCTATACTCCCACATGTTTTATTTAATTATCAGTTTGTTGACAATATATACAACGTATATTTCCATACCTCTTTATAGACACAGCTATACTGTCAGGTAGAAGGGTAATAGTGAGTGCTCTTAGATATTGGGCTTCACTGATACTAGCACATGTGTTTGTGTCAGTTTGGCAGCCTGTTAGTTGTAAGCATCATATATCATGTCCCTGTAGCCTTTGTCCTTCCTTGTCTCACATACCAAGATCTTCAGACAGCAGTAAGTTTGGGAAACTGTTAGGATAGAATGTATTGCAAAGGCAGATAGCAGTTGTGATTTTAACTGCTGTAGCTTCCAACTGTCTGTCGCCTGTTAGAAAATATATTTAAGTCACATTTGTATATAAACATTTAGCTGAAGTCTAACATACTTTAAATAACTCACTAAAGAAACAAATACCTATAAAAGGGGCTGGTGAGATGGTCAATGGGGCAAAGGAACTCCTGGCACGAGTCTGAGGAGCTGAGTTTGAATCTACATGAATATGGAAGGACAGAGCCAACTCCATAGAATTGTCTAGGACCTGAACACTGCTTTACACACACACACACACACACACACACACACACACGCACACACCTGTGCATAAACACGCACACACCCACACAAATGGATATATACACACACATGCATGTACATACGTATATATACACGCTCATGCACACATGCACATAAAATAAAATATGCATTCATAAAGTAACAAGTATACAAAAGTCATTGAATATCTGGTGTTTAATAGCCTGGTTAACCTTTACAGTATGGATAATTACATCTCCAACTTGTCTACTGTCCGCAATGATGAGCTGGTGTGTTCCTCTCACATTTTCCCTGCCTTGTTTTAGGGTCCAGAGCACAGAGGATGGCTATTTCTCACTATTCTCAAGTCTACTTTGATGGGTGCACAAAAGCCACCTCAGCAGAGAAATGTACTGCAAAGCAAACCCCCTAGGTCTAGGTTAATCAAAGCCAGACCAGGCTTCGGAACCTGGCCTGAACCCCTGTAATTGGCAGGAGAAAGCCTTCCTCCTTAATTCTTCACCTTCACGCTTTGGCCACCTGCTCGACCGTGTTAGAAAAGTGTTCTGCTGACAGGTTGTCAGAGTTAACATCCAGGGAAACGTAATGGCCGTTCTTTAGCTGACATTGTTGACTTAAAACGTAGGAGCTACAAAGGCAGCGGGGGGTTATTTTATTTTGTTGTATTTTGGGATTGGTAAGTTCTGCCTCCATCTTTTAGCCGACAATTATTTTGTCCGTTTTGTATGAGAATGTGGAGAAGTTCTCAAGATAAAATTAGTGATGACTCTTTATGATGACTGTTGAAGAGGAATTTCCACCACGGACAGACCCATCTGTCCCTGCCTTTCATCTCTCTCTCTGTGATGGTTTGCAGGCTGCAAAAGCAATTGCTGAATCAAGTTCACATGCAGAGTAGTTATGTAGTTTCCTTCTTGAATTGTCCTCTAATATCAGCTCAGTCCTGGATCACTGTTTCCAGTGATTTCCTAGATCCCGCCGCATTCCTGGATTCTCCACTCATTATTCCAAAGGTCTGTTGCCTCTTCAGATGCCTGAGAACAGCTACTCATTCTTCATAACCCAGATTAAAAAGTGATTTCTCTGGAAAGCCTATAGGATAAATCAAGCAGAATTAACCCCTGATCCTGTTACCACGGTTGATGAACTCTCCCAGTACCTCAGCCCACGAGCTCTGACTACCTCCCCCTTGGTAATCACTCAGCTATTTTTTTTAAAGCTCCTCATACTGGAGTTGACTTGGCCCTGGACTTGGAAGGTATTCAGGAAATGCAAGATACATGAATGTGCAAATGAATGAATCGTGGAGATGCAGGAGAATTATAGGGTCAAACTTCTGATCTCTGGACACCTGCTATGAATGTGCTGTGAAACACAAATTTAAGCGCATGCCCTGACTGAATTTGGGTGAAGTGGGTAGCAGTTCAAGAGAGGAGGGCAGATAAACACATGGAGACTTTAGTAGGTACTCATTAGACAACACTAAAGCAGCATTAATTAACTCTCAAGTTAGCAGGTGCTTCATGTCTTCTCTCTAAGTTCGAAATGTTGATGCTTCTCAAATCCTAGGAATTCATCTTCATCAAGCACAAGTGCTACCTCCACTGTGCAGTGGGTCAAGCCTCAGAAGGGTCAAGCCCTGTCTGAGGTCAGACATCCCTTCCTTATCACATAGAGTCTTAACTCTGCCTGACATGCAGACCTTCTCCTTGATCCAGGTGTGACCATGATTTTCTGTATTCTCCCATTGTCTTTGCTAAACTTATCCATGTCTTACTCTATATTCTTCAGAAATCTCCCATTTCCTAAAGACAGTGTGATGTTGAATCCTCATGCACTGCAAGATCCAACATTGAATTCATTCCATGAGCTGCACCTTTCATCTAAACAGTCAGTTATTTACCTCTGTAGCTTTCTTGTTACTTTAAAAAGTTGCTTACAAGACTCAAATACTAATTTTTGTTTGTTTGTTTTGTGCTTTGCTTGCCAGACTTTTACTCAAAAATCACTGAAGGGGAAATTTCACTGCTTCATGTTGGGTTGTAGCATTTCACACAAAGACCTGATGACAGTGCTTGATGAATCATTGTTGATATTTGAAAATGATGATTGTGTTGGCATTCGATCAAACTTTGGATGGGAAAGAAGCACTGCACAGCGGAGGTAGCACTGCACAGTGGGAGGCAGCACTGCACAGCGGAGGTAGCACTGCACAGCGGAGGTAGCACTGCACAGCGGAGGTAGCACTGCACAGTGGGAGGCAGCACTGCACAGTGGGAGGCAGCACTGCACAGTGGGAGGCAGCACTGCACAGCGGAGGTAGCACTGCACAGCGGAGGCAGCACTGCACAGTGGGAGGCAGCACTGCACAGCGGAGGTAGCACTGCACAGCGGAGGTAGCACTGCACAGCGGAGGTAGCACTGCACAGCGGAGGTAGCACTGCACAGTGGAGGTAGCACTGCACAGTGGGAGGCAGCACTGCACAGCGGAGGTAGCACTGCACAGTGGGAGGCAGCACTGCACAGTGGAGGCAGCACTTGCTCCTGAGTTGAAAACTGGATTACATTGCAGCTGTCTTCACTTGTTGGCAACATTCCAGTGATCTATTTCAATTCTTTGTATGCTAGTTTCCTAATTAGTGAATGAGGGGATGAGCAAAATGGACAGGATGACACAGGAATAAGTGGCGTATCAAGGCTGGGCTTTGTGGTACCTGCGATCTTATACAGGCTTGGCAATCCATCTTCTCATGTTCTCACTTCTAACTCTATCATTTGCTTGCAATCTGCTAACCCCAGGCAGAGCCCCTTAATTCAATGTGTCTTCTGTGTCCCCATCTCTAAAATAAAGGGGAGGTAGCAATCTCCTCACTTGACATTCCAAAGAATAAATGAGGTTATGTCTGCGGCATGTTCAGCACAATCCTTAAACCACACAAAGCACCCAATAAACAGTCGCTACTGTCATAGATACAGGTGTCAACTTGACGGTTGAAGTCAGCTCTGGACACAGTAGTGAAGAATTGGTAGTTGACCAAAGCCTCAAGCAAACCTGCAGGAGGCTGTCTGATTGATGGGAGGGCCAACCCCCATGATGGGTGTGACCAGTCCTTGGGCACGTTGGATAAGATGGAGAGAACTGAGCAAGGAAATTGGCATCTTTTGGTATAGCTGGCTGGACATGCTAGTGCGGCCAGCAGGGATTGACCTTTCCTCAGTAGTCCTGTGGATACATGAATATGGAATGGCCGGTTACCTTGCCTCTGGTACTGGAATGGACTCTCCTGCTAAGCTGGAGTGAGAATTGCAAATAGACATTCTGAAGCCCAAACAAAACCCCTTGTCTTTATAAACCATGTCCTCGTGAATTTATTGGCAACAATGCAGAGTAACTCCAACAGCAGCCTCTGTGCACAATAGCATCTGTGCTGATGAGAGCTGCCCCTGTCTCGTGCTGGCATCCCACAGAGGGGCTATTGCCCTCAGTCCTAGTGAAAACCTATTTTCTCCAACAGGAAACCACAAGTTGTTGCCTTCTTCTTTAGCTTTTTGTCTTGCTGCTGGAGACCAAAAGGAAAATGTCTATTGCTCTATGTTTTTGCTTTGTGTATCTGGGCTACCCCAGAATCTCCTCAAATTATGTGCTGCTTAACACAACTCTAAAGACTTAAGGGCACATGTCTTAGTGTCGTGGGGAATATGCGGGGGCATAGCAGGCACCATTCGCCTACTCTCCTGGGCAGACCTGACCTCTCCATGGCATCCATGCCCCCACCTGTTCAAGGGCTTGTGTCGGAATGGTGTCTTTGTTGGAGTATTTACATGAAATCTGATTTCTGTTTCCTAGGGAATTCTCTATGCTGTTTTGAAGAAGGGATATAGATACCATAAAACTCCTTGTAGGAGGATTAACAAATATGATTCTTTTCAATTCCCTCTCGGGGGGAAAAATGTCTGATCAAGGTGTTACTATTCCAATCTAGTCAGGCCTCTCTGCTTTACAGGTCAGCTCGAAATAGGATTAGGTTTGAATCTCAGGTGCCACATAGCAGCTCCCTATAGGAATGCTAGGTAGCACCCGTGTGTGTGTGTGTGTGTGTGTGTGTGTGTGTGTGTGTGTGCGTGCGTGTGCGTGTGTGTGCACGCACAGATTATACAGATGTGCATTTCCACATGACTAACACAGAAAGAGACAAATACAGAGGGAATGCAAGTCACTCAGAAAAAGATTGAAGCCAGTTTGAGTTACTTACCAAGACTCTGTCTCAAAACAAAAACAAAGACAAAAATATCTTCTGGGTTAAAGTTGTTGTATAAATTGTGAGATATCTTAATATTAATTCATTGACTAAAGTCACTTTTAAATTTCTCCAATATTTTTAAATTAATTAATTAATTTATTTGTGTGTGTGTGTGTGTGTGTGTGTGTGTGTGTGTGTGTGTGTGTGTCCCTATGGAGGCCTAAGGGTGACTCTGGGAATCATCCTGGATTCTATTTGCTTTGCCCTGGGATTTCCCACGTTCCACTTTCTAGAGCCACAAGTAAAGGCTACCACCATTTCCGCCAGGCTTTTTTTTGTTTTGTTTTTATGTGGGATCTGGAATCTCAGCTCAGGTTCTTCTGCTTCCAAGGCAGAATCTTGACCCCTGAGCCATCTCTCTAGCCACGCAACTTCACCAGTTTGGTGTATTCCATCACCGGAAATTAATGTCACAACATTAAAGCCCGTAGGCGCAACCTCAAGTCAGGCTATTCCGTTTGTTGTTTTTCCCTTGAGTTTGTTTCCCGAAGACTTGATCCAGAGGCCCGCGTTCATTTGCTGGGTCTCCTTTTCTACTTTGGGTTCCATCCTAACCTTGGTCCCAGTCGTCAGGGAGGCATGGGGACATTCTGGTGGCCATACTGTTCTCCTGCCACTGCACCTCTTCCACATGCCAATCGGGCACTTTGCTGCCTACCGACGCTTTGCCAGTGTGACGTGGTAGGTGCTTTTCTTTGTTCGTTCTTTTCTTACTCACCTTCCTCCTCAGAATCCTCTGCGATTTGCCAACCCATTCTCATTCCTGCACAGCCTGGGGCTTCTCATCTCCTTTTTCCAGCATATGTTCCCCAGGGGACCTGTCGTCCCTCGTGTGTTCTCTGAATGTGGAGGGCAACTGTCACTTTCACACCGTCCTAGCTCCATTTCTTTCTCTGCCTTTGGAATCCCACATAGGCTGTATCTTTGCAGTCGCTCTTCTCAGGAAACAGACCATTGCTCTTTCTGGTAGCTGGATGGTCCCCCTATCACTGCCCAAGTGGTTTAATTGCTGTTGTATCAGTGAAGACTGCCATGGCCTGCCTAGGCATGGGATCTCCACCATGAGACTATTGGCTGGAGTGTTTTTCAAAGTAATTCTACAGGGGAGGCCCAGTAGGAAACAAGCTGTATATTCTAGAGGGTTTCACTACAGAGATATTAGCCCACCCAGAGAGGGGAATTCATGGGGCAGACAAGAAAGGGGACCTGTGTTCTTCAGAGCTTTTTTGTAAGATAGTGTGAGATAGTTATGAATTAATAAAAGCCAAGCTGAAAAAATCCGTAGCCACCTCTAGGACTATGACGACTCAAGGGAAGGTGGAAGGGAGAGGAACGACCGCCCAGGCTTCTTCTTTCCTTGCCTTCTGAGCCCTTCCTTGGTCCTCCATTGGCTTGGCTGAATGCAGCCATTTCCACCAGGCAAATGGAACCAACCTTCAGAGTTCAGCCTCCTGTGACACAGGCCGGAGGGGAGAAAGATAGACAGCTCTAGCAGAGTGGTAAGAAAAATGACCAAGGAATCTTGGCTTGGCACTCGGAAAATTGAACTTAACACGACCTCCAATGATCTTGGGCAATTTGGCATTTAATATTGTTGCCTCCATGTGGAAACATTAACCCCATAAGATCCATGGGATCTTGAATGTTATAAGTAACAGAACATGGGCATTGGCTGAAACATGCAGCAACATGCTCACAAGGAGCACAGCGAGAGATGCCTCAGGGCGATATCTGAAAGCGGACATCATTTGCTTTCTGAAGACATTTCAAAAAGGTTGTCCCTCACATTCAGAAATCTACACAACCTGCTATATATATGATGCTAAAAAAGCAAGCTCAAGGTGGAGAATGAACCAAGTGGGGGGATTTGGCAGTTTTCTCATACACGTGATGTCATCCTGAATCTCGAGGGAGGACAGACTTGCCTAGCAACGCTTTTCAAGATGTGGACGCTTTGTCGTTGACACCCAGACATTTTGACCTAGCTCTGGACATGCCTACGTGTGAGGACCTCCTCCCCTGGGGGGTGGGGGGGGGTAAGATAGGTTCCGAGCAGAACTGAAGCGAGCTTTATGATTCGATTCTTACGCCTAATATTTGTCAAAGAGAACCCTGGGAATGCCTCTTTATTTTCTACATGATGTCATTCCTCAGTTCATTTGCATTCCTTCTTGAATTTCACTGACGCGTAAACCAGGCTCTGTCTTTGTGTTTGTCTTCCTAAATTCATCCTGTATCCCAGTCCTTGCATGGAGCAGTCACCTGTAATATGTATGTGAACTGGATTTCTTGTGGTTTACTGGCTATCGTGGGAAGCCCAGAATTCTGAAGCGTATATATCTATATCATGTTGTGTCTGCCCAGAACATCTTTTTGCCATAGATACCTACGAAGTGTGGTTGCTAGAACTTACCCTTGCATGTTCTGTCAGTAGGAAAGACAAGGCCTACATAGAAAAGCCTACCAACTTGAGTTGCCTTTTCTACTGTATTAATTCTACCTTTTAAGCCTTGATTTTCTGCTTCCTTTTTTCTGTGCTTTGCTGCAGCAGATGGATAGAATACTGAAAAGAAATTGCTCATTCAAGCTGTTCCTCTGCGATAATTATTTCGAATCTTTAAATCCTGACCCATACCTGTGGGGGGTCCCAGATGGGCAAGGCTACCTGTGTGGATAATTGGTAGGCTCCTCTGGGTACTGCTTTTTCTATCACAGTTTATAATGTCTTTGTGCAAATGAACAAACTTTGTGGACTAGCAGAGGCAAAGATGATTATTATGACCAGGAGCATGTGAGAACCTTGGTTCTTTGGCTGTGTGTACATCATACTTGTCTGTCTAAGTTAATGAAGGAAGAGTGAAGATGAGCTACTTATCATTTTAATACAGATTTGAGTTTCCCAAGAGAGAATTCTCATTTGTCTCAAGGTGGTGTGTGTGCGTGTGTGTGTGTGTGTGTGTGCGTGTGCGTGTGTGTGTACGTATGTATGTGTATAGTGTACTTAAGTTGTCCAAATGATAAATAGTGCCGTAGGTAAGTTTCAAGCTGTATATGTAAGAAAAAGTAATATTGCATTGGGAAGTTTTCAGATAAAGTAGAATCCAATTTTATTTTGAAAAGCTGTGATGAATGTTAACCACTTTTTTGCCGAAATTCTTTTCAGTCACATCCTAATCTTTTCAATGATCCTTTTATGTTTTTATCACATAATATACGAAACTATAACATGTAAAAAATACACAATGTAGAGTGAGTTCTGTTATTTATAATGTTCAAATCGACAGTTTGTTTTGGGTTTCTTATTCAAGATTCCTTGAAATAAAGACAGGATGAACTTACAAGGTTGAAATGGAACTGGGTTTCATAGGTCTTTTGTTACTACAGTTCTCCAATTGAGAAAATGATTTCCTTGGTTTTCACACAATGAAGTGCTGCGTGTTTCATTCAAACAACAATAATGGAAACATACTCTACATGTAATGTGTCTAAACACCCACAAATAAACAGTGATTGAGATTAATGCACCTTCAACTTGTGCTTATTCTCGTGAGCTTGTATGAGCAGGAAGATTTAATTTTCCCTGTCACACAAAGCAAATCCCTCCTGTGATATGGGAAATTTATTTTGGGGTTCTCCCAAGAGTCCTTGCTCCCCACATGGCTGTTTTGACACAAGATTAGCCCTGTTAAATACATTCATGTCACACTGAAGAACAAACACTACTAGTTAGAATCAACATGTGACAAAGTTTTATTTTCTTCTCTCTTGATTTTATTCACTTAGTGGTTTTTAGATTCTATATGTCAGAGAGATCACCTGGTATATTCATTGGTCTGGCTTCCGTCAACTACCATAATGTCCATTGTATGCATCCATTTTGTCACAGTGGTTGAGTCTCCTTAATTTTCCATCTTAAGTATATGCACTGTTTGCTTGCAAAATTACGTATGGAAACTTTTTCTCCTCTTAGCATTGAAAATACAGAGCAAGGAACACAAGAGCTAGATATTGCTACAACGTTCAAATTTGAGATGAGAGACTGGGTTGTTTCAGTCCATGCTATGTGACAAGTTCAATATGGTTCTACTTTCTGGGTAACCTTTCATTACATTCTTAGACAACAGACTAGAAGTATGACCTTTTTATCCTGTCTCCTTTTCTCTTACCCTATCCAGCTGATTGCTGAGTCCTGTAATTTCAACTTATATAGACGGTACTTTCTCTCTCTATTGTCCTCTTCTAAAAATCTACTGGCCTTCTGATTTAAAAAAAAAAAAAAACAACCTCCTTTCCTCTTTTCCTGTAAACTCAGTTATCATTGACCACCAGTGGTCATTCCCAATTCAAATGCTTACCAGATTATAGAGACACAATGAGCCCTAAACATGGAGCAGGTCCCTTGCACTTAAAATTAACAACAACAACAAAATCCTTGACTGAAGACGTGTTTTCCAAGGGTCCCCTCCTAACTTTCCAAACTGATCTTTGGAAATATTTATTGTGAGAAGTTGGTAAGCGAGAGTCTAGTTATTTCTCAATATGTCCTTTTAAAAATACTTTATTCATGCAGTTTTCTTCTTCGGTTGTGTGTTTCTGTGAATAAACATAGTCCTCTGCCTTTTGTGAAACTTCCACTGAGCCACTAGCTTGGTAGGGCTGTCCATCCCCTGGAACCTCAGATTCAAAGGGCTTCTTCTGCTGATTCATTTGCCTGTGCATTGCAGTTGGAAGGCAGTATAATGGGGACCGCTGAGGAACAGAGCTTGCTCATCATCTGTAGGGTGCATGGATGTTCCCATACCATCATCATCTTCACCTGACTTCTGTATCTGTGCTCTCTGGTGCCCAAACCGTAAACACCTGTATTTGACTTTAGCGCTCAGTCTGACTTTGTATCACTGGAGGACAGGAAGCACGGGGTCTTAGGTGTCTTATACAAAGTCACGTTTTTCAAAGTCTGCAAAATTTAGCAAAAATGAAAGCATCACGGCTGGGGGCTGGAGGAGGTAAAACCTGTCTGTGCTCCCTGTGGGTTGGCCGAGGTGCAGGACCCTGGATAGGGGAGAGCATTTTTCATATGGTCCCTTCTCACCGTCGGAGGCCTTAGATGTCTTGACCCAAGAACTCTATCTGGGACTTGGCAAAGAAAACCTGCAATGTCAAAGCTTTTCCAAGTTTTCAGTATTGCTGAGGCTGTTGACCTACGGTAGTTGGCTCATTAGTTAATCACAGTAATGATTCTCTAAGTTTAAAAATAAGAACCAGGTGTTGTCCGGTCAGGAGAAGTTGGAAGGAAAGGAAAATGATTTTTTTTTTCCTGACAGGAAGAAGTAGGAGGACCTTTTCTTTCCCTCCACTCTTTCACCTGGAAGTTGATACTCTCTAATAGGTAGTCTCTTTGTTTATTGCTCAGTAGATATACAGTGCAACATCAGTTCAGTTAATATGAATGGACATAAATCATAAGATATTAGAATGTAGGCGGGTCACCAGTAAGTAAAACAGTTAGCTACACCCATGGGCACTCTTATCTCCAAAAAGTCTTCTACAAACAGGTTTCACAAGGGGAGGTTCCTTAACTTGTTCCTCCTCCCATGCATCACTACCCAGGGGGTCTCAATCCCTCCCTGTCAATTTGCTTAAACAGGCAGGGAAAGATGCTTTGCTTATCATTCCTTCTATATGCGCCTGTATTCCATGCTAAGAACTCAGCTAGTGTTTGTCGAATAAGGACAAAGCGGGGGTCAGATATTACAAGGTGCTGTGGATTAATCCGCAATGCCTTGGTATTATCCTGAGGCATAGGAGGGGCATTAAGGCTCCGGTGAAGGTCTAATGAGAGGAGTGTTTGATGCGAGAGAGGACCAGGGGCAGGTGGCTACCCTCATCTGTGTCAGAGAGGGAGTTGAAATGTGGCCTGCAAGATAATAAGGATGTAGGAAAGGACTTAAATCAGTTGTACAGCAATAAAGCCCTATAAAGGAATTTGTATTACTTATTAATTTTGCCTGAATAGCAAAACGAGGTCTATTTAATTAAATAAAGGTCTCAGTACTCTTATTAGAAATAATAAAAAAAAGTAGCGTTCAAGAAGATCCCCATTGCCCCTACCCTAAAGCCCAGAAAGCCTCAAAGTCTCAGGTGAGAATTCCAGCCACTCCTGCCCACTAACATTCACAGTAACAGCGCAGTTATGTCCTCGGACCTGGGAACATTCATTACCACAGTGCTGCGATTTTACTCTTACAGTGACAAATGAGAAATCATAAACATTTAATTTGGAGAGAAATTTAACATATTATTCCCTAAGTCCACTTGGAAAGTGAAAGAGGCAATTAACATAAGCTCATTACAATGTAGAGTTGCTTCTCTTCCACCTCAGCCATTGGCTTTTGAAAATTACAAGTGACAAGTCCAGGTCGAAGAAATGCTGTGTTTCTGGGCTTCTTGTCAACGAGAGACATGCCAGACACAGCATTCACCTGTCCGGGCAACAGGGCTGTGCCCTAGGGCGTCAAGGTGTTTATTCATTTGTCTTTCAATTTGGAAACTCTATTTTGAGGCATCTAGATTTTTCTCCAGCTTTGTTATCGCAGCCACAGACAAGGAGAAGGACAGAGTTCTCATCCTGGTTGGGGCCGGTGGTCTGTGACTGTGAGTTAGTGCACTTTCCCAGTGGGTAGGGATGGAGTGTTAGCCAGACAGCAGAGTTAAGCCGAATGTCCTGCAGAGATCCACCATCACAAAGGGTAATACTACCTTATCGATCGCTCCCACACTGTCTCCCACCGATGTGTTAAGCCTGCGGCGAATACAACCTTTACAAAAACGAGATCTGGAGATATGACTTACTTTCTAAACTTGAACGTGAACTTAAAAAAAAAATCAAGATGAAAGCACGTTTGGTGGGAATAGTGTGGTGTTGGTATTTTACAGCATAAATGATAAAAATAAAATCAAAGTCAACTATTTTGACAGAAGGGAAAAAAATCACATTGAGACTTGCGCACATGCATGTAAAGTGTGGGCCTTTCCTTGACACAAAGCACCAATGTCTTTATTTGACCATGTGTTACTGAGTGGTCTTACGCTCTGTCGTCAGTGCAAGAAAGAAAAATGGTTAGAATAACTTTCAGGAGAAAAGATGCTCATTTTCAGCTTAGATTTTGCATACAGTGCATCATTTACTTCTAAAGGAATTAAATTTATTTCTAAGTAAATAGGCATATATTTCTAAAGGAAGGGGATCCCATGTATTTAAACTGAGACCGATAGATTGATTTCTCTGGAAATATTGATGGTTTAAAAGCTAATCACACTTCGTGATTCTGTCCTTGTTAATAAGATGTTCCATTATCAAGGAGTTTATGGAATAAAATGCATTTCCTGAGCTCTGCATGGGAAAGCGTTTTTAATTGGCACTGTCCTCGTCCTTCCAAGGATAATAGGAAAAAGCTTATAGTTCACCGCTTGCATGATTTTTGATTTTACCTTTGTTTGTTACAGTGCGGAATTAAGGGGGGGGATGGCCGTGAGGTATGTTTTAAACAGGCTTCTTCTTTCATTGTACGTACTAATGGGATGAGAGAGAAGTAAAAGACAGGTTTATTTCTAAGTTTAATCAAGTCCAATAATTATTGCATTGTGCTTTCTGCTCTGAGCGTTACATTTTCTGCAAGTAATTTATCAGCTGCATTCCTTTCTATTTTATTTTTCTGCAGAGGATTAACAGCAACTATGGGATTTACGTGCTATAGACATTTTTTCCTAACTTTTAGTAAATAGTGTTTACTGGCGACACAGCTTCCTAAGGTCTTGTGACCCTCAGGGTAGAAACTTAAGAACTTTTCCTTTTTTAGTACATATCTGGCCTTCACTTTATGAAGAGCGTATGTGTGGCCCATGAGTGCTGAAGGCATCAGAGAATGAATTCATGGTTTGCTAAAGTGTCCAATTTAGATGGTAAGACAGACTTAACGTTATCGTGACAAAACACCTAAGATAAGCAATTGAAAAGTAGGAAAGATTCAGTATTGCCCATGCTGCTGCTGCTTTAGGGTATTTGACAAGAAGGAATACACTTCAGGGAACAGTTCACTTTATGGCAAAGAGAAGTAACCAGAGGAGGTGCCGAGGTCTGACTATCCCCCAGAACACACTCCCAGTCACCTCGCTTCCCTCTTCCAGGCTCCACATCTTAAAGCTTCGAAGTTCTGGCACTAGCAGCATCAGCTGAGAATCAAGTCATCTACCCAGAAGCCTTTAGGAGACAGCTGCGAACCATGATCCCAGACTTGCCTAAAGCCGTCCTTGTTGTAAATCTTGGGAACTGCAGATGCCAATGACCTTGCCAGTCTCACTACACCAAGAAGGTTGGACACTAAGGGTGGAGGCCTAATTTTGGTGCTTTATTACCTTGAGGGCAACACCATAGGGGAGATTTTATAAGATTATATTCTACTTGGGAGAATAACGGCAGAAAGAAAGATGGAGAAGAGTTTGTGGGAAGGGTCTCCCCAGACAGACAGGGTTAGATGAGTGGGTTAGGAGCAGCCCAAGGTCAGGCTGTGCCCCAGTGGGGCCGTTTCTCTTGGTAGTTTCTCTTCTCTCCATCACTCTACCAGATTCAGTGATTACAGATTCGTCCAGAATCACAAACCTCATTACTATTCATTCTTTATCGTATTTCATTTCCCTTCCTCTTCTCCACTTTACTTTCCCTCATCTTTCTTCATGAATTAATATATTTGTACTTTTTTTCACTTGTTAACATTATCAACACATACTAAGTGTCTGCGTTGATGTGGCGTAGTGTGATGTTGGAAAAATGGATACATTGTACAATGATCAATGGACACGAGCTATCTAAAACCTTGAAGATTTCTCATCATTCTGTGTTGATGCTGTGTAGAATTTTCATGGTCAGATGCCACACAAATACCTATACATCCCAGATAAGGATACAAGGACAGACCAAAGTACAATTTGGGAGACCAATGAGCTTATTGGGGTTGCTTACATGTTGATAGGTAAGGATTACTTATAAGAAAGGGGACAACTCAAAAGCAGCTACGTCACAGAAAGATTAAGTAAGGAGGCAAATGTGGGCAGGTATTTAATCTCAGTCATTGATTTATGTATATATATATATATATCTGATTTATAAAGTAACATGCAGTGTGGATGCTGAGTGATGTAAGAATGGTGCTACTCCTGATAAATGTGGGTCAATTCTTTATATTTTGTATCTGCAGAATAATTTCTCTGTAACTGAATCTTTCCTAAGTAAAATGTCATTGAGTCTCTTTTTAAAAAATGAATTTTTATTCCTTGCCTATTTCCATGTGAAACAAAATCCTCTGCAGCAGCAGCCCCTATTTGGAGTTATATCTATGAGTCAAGCAAAACGAAGGAAGACTTACTATTCTACAACTGAGTATACCTATCTAATTCCATATGTCGGTATGTGTTTTCCTATCAAAATCCACCTTCAACATCTTTCTGGACAACATTATTTTAGCATTTGCTATTTGGATTTTTGGATGGAAATGTGTCATTGGCGATATTGATTTAAAGATTGAAATATTTAAGGAAATCGTGCTAGGGGATGCTCTATTAACATCACGATGTATTTTTTTTTCTAATGCAATAGCTGTGAAGTGGTTCTGCAGACGGCGTGCCACCACAGACTAGCTTGCCCATTAAACATGAAATAAGGGCCTTCCATTCTCCTCAAAGACTTTTGTTACTGCTTTAAAGCACCCTTTCACCACTATTATATTTTCATTTGAAACTTCATTCTTTTTTCCCTTCTATTTCCATATTTTATGCATAAGACAGATCCATTTATTCAGTTTAGAAAATGGCTTCAGAAATTTTTCTAAAGTGGTTTCTAAACTTAGTTGTTTTTAAGAATAGGAAATTTCTAAAAGAATTCAAATTTCTAATTTTTCCATTTGCCTTTCTCATGGTGTGCTATAAAATAATTGAATTGACTGGCGGATTAATTGATTCAGTGTCTAGCTGTGTTGTTCAGGATGGCATGGAACTTTCTAACCTTACACTCCAGAGTGCTGGGATTATAGATATAAGTTAGCATATGACCTAACTTCTGTCACTGAGAGAAGCACATGGAATTTCCATACATGCTACCAGGTTTCTCTGTGGGCAAAATTTCACCTGTTTGCAAATTTGATCCCACAATAAAGTGGAACTTTTTGAGAACATTTCTGAAAGTAAAAATTATCCTATTTAGAATCAGAATTATTTTGAAAGTTTAAGGAGTGTATTCATTTGTTAGCAATAGGAATCATGGCTGTTTGCCTGCATTGTTGCAGATATACTCATGGCAGAACAGCTTGAGGGAACAAGGGGCTTTAGTTTATCTTAAAATAGCCTGGTTACAGTCCCTTGTCCAGATTGACAGAAGAGCCCACTGCAATACCAAGGGCCAGGAACTGGCCACACCATATCCGCATAATGGCCAAAAAAGGGAAAATGCTTACTTGCCAAACCAGTCCATCTGGCAAAGTATACAGAAAGATTCCCAACTTTCTCAACCAGTTCCCCCCGTCTTATCCACCTTTCCATTGGCTAGTCCTACCCATCATGGATTGTGTATTCTCCATCAACTAGACAATCTCTTGCAGGTTTGTTCAGGGCTTAACTCAACCACTAATTCTCTGCAAAGGTGCCCAGAGCTCAAACCTTCAACCATGAAGTTGACATCTGAGCCTAAGTATGACAGGAATTTAATTTTCTCTGTGGACACACAATCTTCAAATATTCAGCTATATTCCAACTCAAGAAGGGTGCTGATGAAGTATAGCTCTGTTGACAGAAGCAGATGTTTTCCTTCAGATCTTCATTTTAGCCTTCTTTTGCTTCATTGTGACACATTCGAGCAAGGAGAGCTGACATTATTCACACGATTTGGACGAGGTTACATTTAAAGGCCCATTATGCCGTTTGTCAGTGTAGTTTCTGTGACTAGCCCCTTGCTATGTAACACGTGCTATCTATCAGACATGCCGACGCAGGTCAAGCATGAGGCTGTTCTGATGATGGGTCAAACTTCCTCCAACTGGTATTTACATCGGTCCTGATTTCATTACTTACTAGATATTCAGCTTTTAGGAAATCATCTCCCGTCAATTTCCCAAAGTGCAAGTCTTTTACTAACAGAACTTGCCCTCCTAGCGACATACTGTATTTACATAGTAAATACCTAGTAACATCATGTTGAACATGTTTTTAGTTGTTGTTAATTAAGTAATGCATGTGCTACTTTCCTTAATTTTGATAATTCTCATGGTCACGAGGTGATCATTGACTGCGACTTTCTGTACACTCCAGTGCTCAGTGCTCTGTGAGTATTTTTTGAATGAAAGCACTATGTTTGTGTCTATTTATGACTGAGGAGGTTTCTTTTTCCTTTTGTGGAGACTTTTCCCTCCTCTGAAAATCAGGGCTTCTACAAGATTAGGTTGAAGGATTCTTTTTGCTGCTATCTTTCAGGTTCTCAGGCCCTGTAACATGTTTTATGCATAGTGGCTCACACCCAAATGAGCTGAATTGCAACATCAGCATTACAAACTACATGAACCATAAAGGAAATAAAATGGCTACTTACAGGTTTTTAAGGTGCATTTCAGATATGAATTTCAGAAATGGAAACACTAATAAAATTAATTACACCGAGTCTAGCAAATTAATTGTTAAGTACACATTTTAGTTTTACACAGCAACAGTAATTGTAATGTACTTTTGATATCCTGAAAACAGTGAATTTCTAGCAATTTTCCTTAGAAGCCCACAGTCCTTTGAAGCCTGCTTATTCAAACTTATGTTATTTTCAGACTTTTAGTCTACTTGATCTATTTACCCAAAAATTTGTTCCCAAAAAGACATTTTTTTCTTTCTTTATTTAAGATTTTCTGTTTTATTTTTTACCTAGTTATACAAGCTCAATAGGTGGATATCTTTGCCGCCTTCTTCCCCCTTCCCTTCTTCCCTCCCTTTCTCTCTGTACCTTTCCTCTCTCCTTCCTCTCTCTTGTTTCCTTGCTGCTTTCAAATCTCCAGAACTTCAGCTTTTATGGGCCTTGAATTTCTCTCTGAGTCATCTACACCTGTGAGGATTCAGGACTCTGTGGCACACCTTGGTGCCCCTTCTTGGGCTGCCCACTAATATGGGACCTCCATTGTATCTGTCTAACCCCTTGCCTCCAAGGATCCTACTACCTGAAGTCATCTCCCCTGAGATGTATGCTACTTTATGGAGGCTTGTTGACATGACAGCCATTGTGCAGGTCACATAGCGTCCAATCCCAATGCAGTGAGATCCTGGCTGTGGAAACTCAGACTTTAGTGGAGTAGCTGGTCCATCAGTGGACCTCCCCATGTCACTAGCTCTTCTGCAACGTTCCCTGAGCTTTAGGATGGGGAGATATTTGGCTGGTCTGGTTCCAGGTGAACATTGCAGAGTCATTAGTATTCTGAATTCGGTTGTTGTTTTCAACTTTTTGGTTCCTGCACTTTACTTGGTTGCAATCTGTTTGGGTGTTAAGGTCTTCTCCTAACCAAAGATAAAATACTGTTTAAAAGATGATTTTAATATAAGGAGAGGCTGAAAGATAGAGGGAAGAATAGGAATAAGGAACAGTAGTGAATGGGCACCATCTAACTGCCAGCCCCTATACCCTCCATGACTGGGGATATATGCCCAGCTCTTCAAACCCGTCTAATCCTAAGTGAACAGGAAGGGAAGTGAGAGTGAGGTGTATCAGATGTCCTGTTACTTATTAACTGTACCTGACTGTGACCTAATTTCTCTGTTGAACTGTGTTCCTTTGTCCCCTTTCCTTTGAGGTCTTCTTTCCTCTTCCTTCTAGCCCGTAATCCTTTGCAGTTCCAATGGGTGTCACAGAGGTGGAATTAATTGGTATTTTAAGAATTGTTTTCATTCCCATTGTCAAAAATGTATTCTTTCAAGATGGCAAAAGTTAATGTTTACCCCCCGGACATATGTGAACCGGAAAGTCAACAAGAGGGCAGGCAACAGGCAATGAAGTTCATGTTGTGACAATCCACAGTAGGGAATTTCATTCAGTATCTGGAACGCAGTTATAGACACAAAACATGCATGTCTCCTATAGCTGAGACCTGTTCAATACAAATGAAAATGTGCATGGGAGAACCCAATACCCTGAAGAGGAAGTCCGTGAAGAACTGAAAATGTTTTCCATCTGTTGTGTGTAAAATGTGCTTTGTTTTTGTTCGAGTTGGTTGAGAGGGGTAAGGAGAATTAGCTCATTTCTATTGTTTCAGCTCCATGTTAGGGATGTAAAGGTCGTCATCGTTGACAGGAGTTTGCAGTGGTCAGGCATGTGCATGTTGTTCTTTGTAAGTGTGTTGAGTAATGTTCAGTCTTAGTCGAAGACTAAACCATCCTAAAGAATCAGCTCAGCTCCTTCCGTCTCCTTCCATCTGTGCCCTCGGAGGTACTGTTAGTCTGTTTGCAGTTCCTACGAGAACTTTTAGTGATACCTGATGACGGGGCTTGGTTTAGAAGGAACTGCTTCGTTTGGATGGAGCAGAACCTGTGATTTAGCTCTCAAACCTGCAGTACTCTCTGAGTTCTGCTAGTTAATACAAGCTTTATAGTTGAGAACTGAAAAATAACCTTTTATTCCTAACACAGTTGAGAGGAGCAAATTAGGGACATAGAAAAAGAAAATTATTTTCCTTTCAGAGTATTTTGAGAATATACACCAAGGACTCAAAAATGTACTCTGCAACATATATGAGCATGTACATACGTGTGTGTAAATTGTGCTAATGGAGCATTGATGCTATTTAATAAAATATTACTTTGCCACCAAAGAAACAAGGTAAAAAGCAGCAGTATTTTCCTCCTGCTCACTGGACATCACCCAGCCTACTTTGAGGAGGTTGTCTGGTATGATTGGCAAAGCACATGGTTCACTGGTGTAGTCATTGCTAGCTGGCATGGCTGCATGCCAGACTTCCGCTGCTTTACTTATTCCCTTCGGATTATTAACTGTATATGATTGATTTGAGCTTCTGAAGGGAGTTCATAGCACATCTTCTGTGGATGAGTCTTTAGTTTAATGTGGGAGCAAGCAAAAGGCACACCAGACCGTCTGAGATTTTGTACCGTTTGAATGTTATTAAAAGACCTCAGCTCTCTGTTAGGATAATAACTGACATTTCTATAGTACCTTGTGATCTGGAAGTCTTTTAATACTTTCGCTCTTCTGATTCTCCAAAACCACCTCGGAGCAAAGTACTTATATTCTAGAAAAGGAACAGAAATGTCCTCATCTTATGTGAAAACTATGGCTCTTGTATCCACAGAAAGGTTACTTCCTGCAGCACGTTATATTCTTTTCTCCACTGACCACTGACACTTTCATGTGTGAGATTGTGCACGGGAACCAAGTGTGTGATTTCTTTGCAGTGGTAACAGATTGAAGAAGGGATTATATTTCCCTTTGCAATTTCTTTACCTCCTTGACTTCTGTGTTCATTATTTTGTGGTGTGAGTGGGATTTCATTCTGGGTTTCCCAATTGCTGATGAAGCATCGTCTTGCCATGGGTCTGTGAGGGTGTGTCAGAAAGAGATGAACATGTGAACCGGTGACTCAATGAGGATCCCCTGCTATCAGTGTGGGGGTGGGGTGGGGTAGGGTGGGCATCATCTAACTTGAGGGTCCAGGTAGGAAAAAGGGCAGAGGAAGGGTGAAAACATGCTGTCTTCCCCAACCAGGGGAAGTTCACCTTTTCTGGTCCTCAGATACCAGAGCTCTAGATTTTCAAAACTTTTAGAGTCTGGAGCTTGAAACCAGAAGCTTGCTCTAGTCTCCACCAAGCCTTTAGAGATGAGCTGAAGTCACTCAATTACATCTGTACCTTTCATGATTCTTCAATTTGGAGACAGAAAGTAGTGGGACTTCTTGATTTTCATGATCTCTTGAGCCATTTCTTTGGTGAATGTCTTCTGTCTGTCCTATCTATCTATCTATCTATCTATCTATCTATCTATCTATCTATCTAACCATCTATCATCTGTCTAGTCATCTTTTATCTACTATATATCTCTCCTCTTACTATCACCTTTTTATCTAGGTATCTCTATCTATTGTTAAGTGTTCTTCTATCATCTATCTACCTGTCATCTATGTATCCATCTACTATCTATCTCTCATCTATCTATCTATCTATCTATCTATCTATCTATCTATCTATGTATCTATCTATCTGTCTTCTATATATTGTGCTTCCCCAAGGAACTATAGTAAGACTGTTATTCAGTTTCACATAACTTCATCTTTCAGGAATACCACAGAAGAGCAGTACTGCAGGTTTGAGTTTGGTTCACTATAACCTGCCTAATACATCTTAAAACAGTTGATTCATGGACTTTAATGTGACATTATAAATAACCAACATTAATCACATTGCAAAACACATACACACCAAAACATGTCCATACACATATTCTATAGTGATTCTGATCTTGACAAAAAGACCTTGAAATAATGCATCCATTGTATATGTCTCTGAATGCTTGCATTTTCCTGGAGTGAAAATTTTACATTCACTGTATTCTCAAAATCACTTATGGCCTACAAGGGCTTACCATCTTAAATTTCAAGGTCTTACACAGTATCTACCTATCTCTTCCGTTTTGTCTACCAGGTAGTGTAGAACCATATAAACATGTTGGGTAACTTAGGTATTTGTTTCATCTCTGGAGAATTGTTTCTTGGTTACAGTTTCCGAGAGAAAGACCTGCTTTCTGATTAACTGCAGATTCCCCATGTCTCTTTTGTGGCCCTCAGAAACCTTCTGGGTATGTCTGACAGGGCGGGAGACAAAGTCTTTCTCACTGTGGATTCAGTGGTTTTCTTATCCTAATACCTATGTTCTCCCTTGGCTTTGTACATACAAAACTGCTGCCTGCTGTCTCGCTGAAATCTTGCTCTGAATATCTACAGGTCCCTTTGGTGGTGTTGGGGGGGGGCTTTTCAGTAGAATACTGGTGATGTCTAGCCCTTTTCTGCTTCATGGTGGTGGTGAAGGGGGGCTTTTCAGCAGAACACTGGTGATGTCTAGCTCTGTTCTGCTCTATGGGTAGGACATTTCTAATTTGGGGTAAGAAGATAAAACATTGAACAGAGTGGAATCCAACAAATGGCCCAGAGTGTGGCTTTTATGATTGCAAGTTCAATCAGTCCTTTTAAAAGATTTACCCTTTCGTCCCCCCCCACTAAATTTCACTTTGAACGTCTCTTTGAAGAATCCACCTCCTTTAGCAATAATAAAATATTTCAACTAAGCGAGAAAATAAAACAAAACAATCAAAAGAGACTATTAACTACAATTCATCCAGACCTTGTGGCAGAATGTTATGCTAGAAACGGGAAGAGCCGACCTTTGCTGCCAAGACTTGCAATGGAATTTGGTGGGGGGGGGGCTGCGAATGGGGTGAACGTTTTGAAAGGATTTCAAGTGTAATGCAGATGAAAGTGGCTGCCGTTCTCTACTCGCCCCTTAGTGAGTTTTGTTAGGCGAAGAAAGAGGCAGAAGTTAAGACAAATGAAGTTTTGAAAATGGGTCGGTATTAAAGTGTGCCTAGAGGAGTTTTGCGAGTTTCCCTTTGGGAGCCCCCAAATTGGAAACAGCCCTTGGGACAATATGTAGCTGGCTTTTCTGTCAGTCACTGCAAAAAGCATGGGTCTTCACGGCTGCTGAGCCGAATGTGGGGCACAGCGCTGCGTCCTGCCGGGGGAAATGATTGGCACGGAAAAGAAGCCAAGGACCCAAGTGGAGCCACGGCCCTGGCTGGAGATGAAGTTGGAGAACTCGAAGGGGGTTGTGAGTAGCCAGTCCAGTTGTGGGGTAACAATCTCAGCCGTGCATAGAGGAGCTACAAAGTCAGGCAAACGCGCATGATGGGGAAATGGATTTCTAGAAAGGCCGGGGCACAGTTTCACGAGAGAAATATCAGATCAGGTTGGAAGGGCACCAGGAAGCTTGGCCCTGGGCATTCGGCTGGCAAGCCCTGGATGAGGTGGGGACAGTGGAGGTGGCCGGGGTTGTCACGAGCCAGATCTTTAGACACGCAGTTGTCAGCACACTCGTTTTCTCAGGGGCATATTCCTGGGCAAGTTAGGGCAGAGATGCTGCTGTGTGGCTATAAGCAATCTGTGCGTGTGTGCTTGGTCCTGCTATACCCCCGTATACTGTCCCATCACCCCTCTCAGACAGCAGGGACAATCAGCTGCTATGACTGATGGGCTTTCTGCTCCAAAGACACAGGCCATAATTAGGTCATGACAGGGCTCACAGTAAGCGCTGGTCAAGGGCATGGCTGAGAGTCACGAGGACAATCCTCCAAGGACCTCCTCCTCTGCCCATCCGAGCATTGACCTAAAGCATATGTCCTGGTTTCCTCATGTCCGAGGCCAGGCACGGTGAAGCCAGATGTCTTTTCAGGCACTAGCCACCATTTCTCAGAGGGACCTGGTTGTCTTGGCTTCTTGTCTTCGCATGGGCATGTTAGGATGCTGAAAGTTCCCCTAGATACACAAACCACTGATATTTGGGACTAAGAAGCACCAAATACTGTCTCCCCTGAGAGGCAAGGGCTTTTAACTAGACACCACATTATGGAAACGGGGTGGATTCCACCCACATTATCACTTTTGGCCTCCTGTGTCCCTCCTTTCCCTCCCTTGTTCTTCCCGCCTCCTCTTTTTGGCTCTTCCCTGCCTCCCACCCTCCATCCCATCACCAAAGGGGAACTGCTGCTCTAGCCTCCAGCACAGGTGAAGTGCATCCTAGGGCGCATGAAGCACCCCAATCCATGACTTGGGAGGCTCTTTCACATTTCTGCCCCCGCGGAGACAGTCGCGCTTTGCTACAGCAGATCCAGGAGTTGTTATTAGCGTGTTATAGAAACCAGGTGTTAGAGCTGATTAGTCACTAATCTTCCATCTCGGAGAGCTTGGCTTCAATCTTCCCTTCATCAGAACCATTCTATCGCGTTAATTTATTCATCCCAGCTCTAAGAACCTTGTCAAATCAACATGGTGGTCTCCACTGGGTCCTTAATGCACTATAGCGCAGATCACAAACCTGCCGTATGACACATAATTCAGGATAATTGGCAGTCAGCGCCCGAACAGCCTCGTGATTAAATGGGTACGGAGTTGGAAATAGTCTCTCACCTATTAGCAGGTAGTCTCGCTAGGCCAATGCAGTTCTGCAGCAGAGGCTGTGTTAGGCCAGGGCTGTTCACCGGTTTCAGTTTTCCGTGCTTTCTGATGGATGAGACAATGCTCGTTTTTGCCTCTTAATATTTTACCTCTCCAAACACCAAATGAGCCACTTAACTTTACACTTCCTTTTTTTTTGACTCTATCTCAAGTCTTCATTAGTAAGTCTTAATGACTGCTAAAATTGTAGGAAACCCTTCACTTGGTGTAAAAAGAAAAAGAGACCATTTATTTTCCCTTTCTTCTGCTGCTTCCGCAAACAGCGCACTTTTGACAACGAGCTGTTTATAATGCCACAAAGGAAAGGGTTTGACAAGGTTTTTAATTTTTGACAAGGAACGTGACCGTTTCCGCATGCCTTGAAACAGTTGTTTCTGATGGAAATAATTTGGAGCAGCCACAAGGCATCTTGGGTGGCGAGGAACATTCAGTTTTTCCTGGCTCTGTGTATTTCTCACAGGACGTTTATTTGCTTTCAAAAACGGTAGAAATCATATATGGCTGGAAATTTGGGAGAGAGAAAATTAAAATGATCCCAGTCGTCCGTGGCATGCCACTATCTAGTGAACAAACCCTTTGCATATGCCCTCATGGTCTTTTATAGTTATTTACTTGTTTTTACATTTTATGTATGACTTGTGCATTTTTGTACAGAAGATTACTTGTGAGTGATCGAAAGATCAGAAGCTGTTCTTGAACTCTTGATTTTCTAATGTGCTGCTCTCCTCCCTCCAAGTATTGTAGTAACAGTGTGCAATAGACTCTCTTGTATTTCCTTTTGGATTCATGGAAACTGTGCGCATATCACACATGCATATACATGCACAAACATATGTACACACACAGAGACATGTACATACACACATTAACGATCTTACCAGAAAAGCCACTCTATAAACTGCTGCAGTTGTTAAAATTAACTTATACTCTGAAGGAGACTTTAAACTTTCCATTCATATTTGCTACATGGTGTGATAAGAAAATATCTACTGTCGTAATGCTTATGAGTTTAGTCTTTCAAAGTGACAGAAATGCACTCAGGGATATTATTTGTCATTTTAGAATCTGTAGGCT
The DNA here is from genome assembly GCA_023101885.1 of Typhlomys cinereus. Taxonomy (NCBI): domain Eukaryota; kingdom Metazoa; phylum Chordata; class Mammalia; order Rodentia; family Platacanthomyidae; genus Typhlomys; species Typhlomys cinereus. The sequence goes on from JALPQD010000491.1 coordinate 1,398,471, forward strand.
TTTAAAAAAATTTAATATTATAATTTACTTGCTCCCAAGTCCCAAGCTTACTACTACTATGAATGGTTGCCTATTATTCCTCTTATGGGTAAATACCACAAATTCAACCAACAGTCATCTGTTTGTTAAGAGAATATTTTTTCAGTCTTAAAAACTAATGCTGTGCCAGGCATGGTGGTTCATGGCTGTCTTGTCACCATATGCATAGCTGAAATAAAAGCATTTGCCATGGGTACAAGATCTTTCTGACAACATGGTGAATTCTTGGTTAGCTGAGGCTCTACAGTACGTCACCAATAAATCAATTAATCAACCAATATGAACTTAGAACCTTGGGTATACTCTCCTGAGTGCCTTACCTTGTTTGCTCAGCATAAATGTTGTGTGAGATACACTATTCGGTGAAAATGTAAATTACTAGAAAAATATTTGAAATGATCTCAGAAAACTGCTAGTATAGTAGAGGTAACTGAAATGCTATGCAAAGTCTTCAAAGGGGGTTGGCTTTGAATATCTTATGTTTGTATAATGGCACGGCTTTTCTTTCTTTCTTTCTTTCTTTCTTTCTTTCTTTCTTTCTTTCTTTCTTTCTTTCTTTTTTTTGGGGGGTGCTAAACTGGAGGGTCTGTGCTAAGCAGTGATGCTCTAGATCTTGGAGATAGAAGCCTGTGACCTTGGAGAGATCCCTTAGTATGGCGCAGTCCTTCCTCAACCAGTATGAAAGAGGTGCCCCATGTAACAAACGATGCCGTATATATTCTAATATTATATGCTAAATATGCAGAGTCTACATTTAACATTTTAAACTTAGGGCCTAGGAATATCGAAAAGGAGAAACCACTTTTTGTTTTCTTTTGCAGTGCAAGGAATTGATACTCCCCCTCCTCCTAGGCCCCCACCCCCTTTTTGCATGCGCTAAACAAGTACTGTGACCACCAAAGTGCATTCTCAACACATTCGATGGAGACAGGGTCTGACTGTGTAGCCTGGGCTGACTTCCAGCTCACAGTCACTCCCCTTCCTCTACCACGTGGCCAGGGGTGGCAAATATGTGCCTCCATGCCCAAATTCAGAGAATACTTTTCACCATGGAGTCTGATCATGACAGCTGAAACTCCAGTTAGAACTCAGCTTTTCTTCAGTTCTCTGAAAGGTTCCCTTCTCCCTTCTCCCTGTGCCATGTGTAGGGGTGTCAGGAGAAATGGATTTGTCAGGTTTGGGAGCATCAAGCATCTTTGTCTTTAACATTAAGTCAAACTGAAATCTGCACTTGGCTTGGTTTTCACTGTATGATGAGGGATGCTTGGTGCTCAATACAGTGAACTTTGAATATTTCATGTGTAATATTACTTTCCCTCTTATTACTGTACCCCATCTTTCTATGGTCATTACAGAAAGAAGGGACCAGGGAACCACAAGCAATTTCTGGGTCAAAAAGCTACAAATATTTTTAAGAATCACTACCTTTCTCTCTCTCTCTTTTTTTTTAATGTTCTCCACAGAGTCCTTGAGAAACCCCACTTCACCCACTGACCCCATTCCAGGTATATTGCCATTGTTGGAAAATTGTTAATTAAGTCAGTGGAAAACGACTCTCCTTGCATTATTGTAAGAATATTAACTATTGTTCATGGATCTAACACTTTAAAAATATCTATTGCTTTTTCTTCAAATTTGGATATTTTTAATTGTAGTAGTAAAGAGATAAACAGGACGTCTGAATTCCCTCTGGAAAAAAAAGAACCTTTGATACATTTTAATACCTCTCGGTATTGATGAATGATTAAGCCATAACATTGTAGAAGAAAATAATGCAATCATATATGCATCTTTGCATATATTCAAGGGTTTGTTGAGACGGAGTAGAGAAGAGAGGCCTTTTTTCCTCCGGACAGACAGCTATGGAGACTCAGTTGTGAAAGTTTCCTGTGGGAGGCTGAGAAAGAATAAAAGAAATATTATAGGTCAGAAGTACCTCCTGTGGATGTGAGAGAAGACTTCTGGGAATTCGCGTGGCGCACACACGTGGATTCTGTCTTGACTTCTGGCCATGAGTTTGATCCCAGTTAGGGAACCTAGAAGTATCTGAATCTACGTAATGACCCCTGGATCAAAACACAGACTAAACACTTGCCCTCGTTGGGGAATATCCTGCTGACAAGGGGAGATTTGAGAAGAGGGAGGGTGGGAAGCAGCTAATTTATCTTGCTCACAACGCATGTCATTTTCAAGTCAGTTCCTACTTGTTTTAAAACCATTAAAACTTGTGCTTTGCAATCGTGGTCAGGAAAGACAGACATTATTAGACACATTTGTTCCCGACACCTTGGGGTACATTTTCAGCCTTAGGCTCCTGGGAAATCACTGTAGGTGTGCAATTCCTGAGACTGTTAAGTGGAAGTGTGAAGCCGATTCCCCACATACACCAGGGAAACTTAGGTGGAAGATACTTTAGTTTTCTTCAGCATTCAGTGCACTTTAAGTGGAGTCTGCAAATTCTTTTCTTGTGTGCACAGCGTGGAGAATCTCTTTGCAACGTGGTTTATATCAGTAGGAAATGGGGACTGGAGCATTCTTCTCAATGTATAACATGGCTTTCATGATTTCATACACACATTCTTTTCTGCAGACTACATATAGCTATTGGGAGGAATGGGTTTTCATTTGAAGTTTGTGTTGCCATTTGAGCTAGTTCTGTTTCCACTGGAGGTGTTGTTGGTCACAAGGAACATAAGGTCTAGAAAAATACTGCTTCTGTCTTGTTGACTAGCTCTTGAGGATAACAGTGACAACTAGGTTCCTGACAGGAGTTATATCTACTGCCTGCGACTGTGTGCTTACTGTTTTTATAGTGCCTCCAAGAAACCTTACAGATAACTAATTGTCTTAGAGCTTAGAGAACAGGCATGGTGTGCCTCGCTTTACAGATGTCATCTTTTGTCACAACAGTCATTATCTTTATATGTTTGGATGAGGAAACGAAGATACTCAAGGTTGCAGTACTTTGCCCTAGCAAAGCCAAGATCCAGTCATAAGTCCATCTCATGTCAAGCATGGTTTCTTTGTCTGGCATTTCCTGATCAGACGAAACCATTTAGAAGGGTACCTCATTGCTCTGGAGGCAAATGGGAAAGATCGTACAAAGTTCACCTCATAAATAACAAGGTCCTGTAGATCCTCCTACCACTCTTTGATCAAGTCAGGCACAGAACAGCAGTATCATAGCCAAAGCTCCCTGCCTGGTCATATCTCAAGCCATTATGGGGTAGGGACATGTCAGCAAATATTCCCTTCTTTTGCTTCGCACCCATTTAAACTACTCATAAATAATGGAGGCTGACCCATGAAAGAAAATGCCTTCTTTCTTTCTTAGGTGGGAATTTTCTCTCTTTCTAACATGACCCACTTTAGGCAAGATTTCCACTAATGAACACATAAGCTAGTTTCCGATTTCTGAATGTGCATTAAAGCTCATCTAATGCAAAATTAACCTATCTTTATTACTAGGACTGTGGACTATTAAGGCAGCATGTGGAGTTACAGAATTATACATTTGGAAGAGATTTCCACGTAAGGCATCTGTGATTTCGTGAAATGGTTCCCTTTCTTCAGAAATTGGGTTTTGAGTCAAGGATTAATGACAACAAGGAGGAATAGGAGGTCGGGACGGGGTCTATTTCTTGAAGGTCACACACTCTAACTTTTGGTCCCTGGACAAACCTAATTTAGCAAGGATCATTATCCCTAGGAGGTACTGACATTTGCAACACAAGGTGTAAAAATAGTAAGGGCTCTGAAATGTTAGCTGTGATAAGCACTTCGTTTGCAATTTCTCATTAATCCTCACAAACTCCTAAAACACGGATGCCATTCCCCTTTGTACCTTAGACATAGGCACCCCCAAGATGTCTTTGATTTTCAATCATGGAGTTATTTACCAATAAAGCAGAAAGTAAGGTATATTAGTGGAAAATCTTTACTATCCCCTAATGTTGTATAAAGTACAGACTCTAGGGCGTGTAGGCTTAGGATACAGGCTTACTCATTCAAGCAGGTAGAAAAGAATAAACACCAGGAGTGGCTAGTGGGATGTGTAAGAGCAAGGTAATAGAGAACCTTGTGGGAGACAATCCCTCTCCCACAAAAGCACTCTGTAATCTCAGTTCCCACGCTTGATTTATTAGCCGTGTCCTTGTGCTAACATTTGCTTTTTAAAGGAAGACTTTAGAGTCTTATCTTGTGGTGGTGACATATTAAGCCATTATTAGCCATTAATAGCTAAAACAAATGTGTCCAATTAGTACTCAGTCACCTACACGAGGCCTGAGGAAACTAGTCCTTCAGACAGAAAAGACCGACATTTTTAATGAGCACATACTATAAATCAAGACTAATTGTTCACCAGGTATCATAATTTTGGTGTGTATTTTTTTGTGGTAAAAAGTCACCTACCTTAGACTATATAGATGGTATGATATCAATCATAATAATCAACTTGACTTTGTCTACATAAAAGTTACAGCTTTAACATGCAGATGTTTTCAAGAAGTTCATTGTGTGTATTCTAGGAAAGTATTAGTTACAAAATCATTCTTGAGGTTTATCCAGTAAACAACAGCCATTTATCATGAGCATCATCATTTGATAAAAAGACTGATATTTTAATTCTACAAATAAGAATGACTCTCCTGGACAAAAAAAAAGCTTAATTTTTTTGTAGGCAAGCCTAAATGTGTTTAGAATAAAGTGGTAGAATGGAGACTTATTTAATAATCATTAATTATTGACATTCTGTCATATCTTCTATAGTTTTCCTCACTTATCATTTTCATTCAATGACTGTAAAGTTTGCACTGATACATGTAAGCTTATCACTCAGGCTCTTCTGATGTCTGTACTAACATGTGCTTCATGAATTGTCAATTCACTGTCTTATCACCAATGCCAAGAGTCAAAGCACATTCAATGGGTATCCATCGTAGAGGGATGGGCCATTGCTATTTTCATGCTAGTAGACAAAGACAGTTATCAAGACCATTTCCCTTAGTGATCTTGCCAAGAGCCAAGCTATGTAAACTCAGAAAGATGAAAGGACCTGCAAAAAAACTCACAGTAAGTGACCAACTACATCTGTCTCCTTCCAAACCTTGTGCCTTTGGCAGCGTGACTTCCTAGAAATCAAAGGCAGAGCTCAGAGATTTGTGATGGGGAGAGAGACCTTGTAATATTTCACTTGCTCTTGGAGCAGAACAAAGCAGGTCAGGCTGATTCAGTCAACAATTGTTACAAAAGCATGACACAAACATTTAATTTGAAAGACCCTAGGGTCTGTCTCCTGGCAAGTAGAGAAAATAAGATCATGGATAAAAGAAATAAATGTGCTGTTTTCTGAATCTTCTATGAACCTGAATCCAGCGTGTGCACTGAACAGGACACATATGTTTCCACATGAGCATGGGCCGACCAGTCTCACCCCTATTTTCTGGACACTTACAAAGCAGCAGTTACAATTGTGCGGAGACTGTATCATCTTTCTCTTTCATCAATTACTTCCTTTATGAAGATGTCAAGCACTAGTTTCTTCTTGGGACCTGAAATACAGATATCTCTATATCTATGAATCACTAGACATAGAGTTATATGTTTATATATTTATGGAGAAAAGGATGAAGTGAAAGAAAGGGGGGAAATGAGCAAAGGAAGACAGTAATTGAAGTGAGTCTCGGAGCAGGTGAGATGACTCATTAAGTAAAGACACTGATGATTAGAGTTCAGTCTCTGGAATCCATGTAAAGGTGAATGTACAAGATCGACTGCATAAGGTTGTCTTCTGCCAGCTTCACGTAATCATAATAATGAACTTTAAAAACAGGAGTCTGAGAGAGAGCAACAGCTTATGCTGGAATAGTCCCACATAACTGAAGCTGACTGTCATCTCCCCACCTCCAACCCATCCTGAGCTTTAGCAGGCGACAAAAGTTCTTGGGGGCTCAGGAAAGGAGGCGGAGAAAGGGCGTTCCTGGATTCCTGTCCATAGCACCGTAGAACTGTCCTGTCCATAGAACTTCGCTGAGTCCTATTTGCATATAGGAGCCCAGACACCCTGACATTTACCTGTTGCTCTGCCTGTAGAAATTCACCTATGCCTTCAGAACACACACAGCTCACCGAGCCAACTCTACATTAGGCGGAAGGGACACAGGAAAAAGGGAGAGCATTGAATCTGCAACTTCCAATTTAGGTGTGACCCTCTGTCTGTCTTTTCCTCTTGGTGAGGGACACTGATTGGGGAAATACCTGATAGGCTCCCAACCAGGAGAAGAGGTAGGTGCCGCTTTAAAAACCAAACACAAATATGGAAACAAGTCTTTCGTGACCAAGGTTTGCTTGCGACATGCAAGCCAGAGATCCATCGCATTCTATTTGTGACTCCTCATTTTGTGAGAAAGATCACCCCTTCACACACGGACACCCCTAAATCTGAAATAGGTGGGGCTCCGCCCCCTAGCCTGTCTCAGCTGGGACTTTGATCTAGTCTTGTAGCACACACAGCTGAATTGCTTTCTCCCCGGAGGGAAGCAACGGCTGCAGGTGTGCTAATAATAAAATTAATAGCTTAGAGAAACTGCTGGCTACTGCCAGAGCAGCAGGAAGAAAGGGAGGATCGATTTCAGTGTTTAACTGTCCTGATTCCATGGCGTCTACCCCCACCCCAGCCCCCGGTGAGCTGCGCTCCATCTCACGGTTAATCAATAGTTGCCTGATTTAAAACAAAGGGCCAGTTTCAAGATTAGAAGTCTTTGTGAATAAAAAGACGTATAGTGAAACTGTCAGAACCCTTCAATCCCCATCTGAGGACTAGGAGGCCAGTGACTAACTGATACGAAAGAAGAAGAAGGAGAAGAAAAAAAAAATCATGTGCGTCTCTTCCCCTTCTGCCTATAAACAAAAAAGGAAAAGCATTCTGACTCTGCTACTATTGACAGCATCAGAGAAATAAGGATTTATTGAGTCGCTCTGTGTTTAAAGGACCACGGACATAAAGCAGCATGCATACTTCCAGCCGCATACAGAGCAATATGTTTGGGCTTTAATTGGTCTGCTCTCTGGTGGCTCGAGGCAGACCCCCTTGGAGCTGGCGTTCAAAGCTCCTTGGAAGGAGAATCGAACCTGTGACCCTCTGCTTAGCCGTCAACTTCTTGGGATCCACTAGTTTGGCGCACATTCCGGGGGAGTTTTCTTTGGTTCCACGTTTTTCAGTCTGTTCTCAGTCATTGAGTCCGCCTTATGCACAAGACGCTCCTGACCTCCTCTAACGTTGTTCGCTTTGACAGCTCGCCTGTTCTGCCGAAGCCTTTCTTCTTCTACTCTCGCGGCTGCTGCTTCAGGCCTCGGTGAATTCTCCAAACACTCTCCTTTCCCTCAAGTCTTACTTCCTCTCTTTGAGGGAAAAAACTTCATTCAGGGAAACCCCAGGACCAGATACCCGTTTCTGCGAGACCCAGGTAGAAAGGCAGGTACATCCAGGGATGTGCACAGGGCAGTTTATTGACAACTTACTGAGGTAGGGTGACCTGCAATTCCTACCGGAAAAAATGAGTGTGATCACACCATTAGACACGTGGCGCTCCACCCAAAGCAGAGAATCCCTGGTTTAAGGTGTTGTCGAAGAAGAGAGCCCATCCTTGGTTTGTAAAGCTCTGCCTCCCAGGCTTCTGGATCTGCTTGCTTATAAAGCACTGGGGAGGGTGCAAAGTAACCAAGGAGGGCTCCTCTGGGACGTTAGGGTCCTGACAAATCCAGATGAGGTTCTGTTGGAGCTGCTGGAAACAGGCCAGCAATCGCCAAGTTGCCTATGATATACAAAGTAGGCTTGAACGGTGGTTCGCATCTCTTTCTACCTGCGCTCAGTAGGGCGGACATACCCTCCAAACCTGGCAGGACCTGACACTTTGGCAACTTCTCTGCAAGGCGGGTTTGCGCCAGCTCCCTTTCCCCCACTGCCCAGTGCTTTGCCAGACGGTGGGCTCCACTCCATGGAAGACAGAGGTTAGGTCTTTTCTGGCACCTGCAGGATTGAAACGGAACTGCTCTCCCAGATAGTCCACGTGTGGATTCTGCGGGCGGAGCATTGGATTTGAAACTGAGGCTGGCATTCAGTTTGCTTGGGTTTTGTCTTTTCTGTGAATTTTTTTTTTTATGCAGTGATGGTGGGAGTCTATTCCCAGCGAGGGAACATTTCAACTCATTTCCCAGCATGCTAGGCATTTCTTATTAGTTCAGTCTGAAAGAGTCTTTCACTTTTCAGTCAACCTGATTTTTGTCATAATTTTATTCATTATTTGCATGTCTCTCTGTGTTCATTTGCACTCTATCCTTCCTATGTTCATTTCTGCATGTGTTTTTGTGTCCGTATCTCTCTCCCTCCTTCCTCACCCTCTCTCAATGTTTCTCCCCACTCTTTCCTTCCTTCCTTCCTTCCTTCCTTCCTTCCTTCCTTCCTTCCTTCCTTCCTTCCTTCCTTCCTTCCTTCCTCCTTCCTGCCTTCTTTCCTGCCTTCCTGCCTGCCTGCCTTCCTCCCTCCTTCCTTTCCTGCCTTCCCGTCATTCTTTCCTCCCTCTTCCTTCTTTCTTCCCATCTATATACAAAGCAATCCAAAGACAGTGATGAAAAATTTTCAAGAATTTTTATTCTCCAAAAAACCATGTTTTCTAAATTTTAAAATGAGTGTGAGTGGAGAAACCATTATGCATGTGTAAGATCAAGACTTCCACCAGTGCATGAGGTATTTTGGAAAAGCTAATTTTAGAAAAGCCTTTCATTAAATGTATGTAATTGAACATTGGTATCCCCATTACATCAAACAATGGTATAGTGTGAAAATGAGCATAAAGGGTAATCTAAACGTGGTCATCCCAGACTCTAGTTAGGTAAATTTTAGGGATTTTTTAATACTTTATTTCTTTAATAATTTGTGTGTGTGTATCCTGTGGAGGATCAAGGGTGATTTCAGGAATAATCCTGGATTGCTTCTACCTCTTCTTTCTTTGCTGTGGGATTTCCCAGGCTCCGCCCACCAGAGCCAGACTTGCATGCTGGTACCATTTCTGCCTGGCTTTTTTTAAATATATATAGGACCTGGGATCCCAACTCAGGACCTTCTGCTTGTGAAACAGAGTCTTAATCCCTGAGCCATCTCTCCAGCCTAAGATTTCCTTTTAAATACTTCAGGCACTGTGCATGCATTTAGAAATTCAAGACAGATAAAATTAAAAAAAAAAAACAAAAAACACCTTTGTTTGATTTCAAAACCAATGGCAAACTGGGTCATTTGTTTATGCAATGCAAATAACTGGGAAAAGAAAGTTGCAGGTCTCCGAAGCCACGAATATCATCTCCCAAAGGAATCCTGAAACAAACCAGGCATTCCAGGGAAGGAGGAAAGAGAGCGTACAGCACTCTACCCAGCATGCCATCCAGCTCCTGCCAGCTCATCTCTTCCTTGCCAAGGAAAGGAGTTCAGTGTCTTTTCAGTATATTCTCTTGCAGTTGTAGTCAGAGTGAAATCGGGGTACTCCTGCAAAAGGAATTCATGTTCTGGCCACATTTGTTAGGCAGCTCCTACTGTTAATGTGAGAAATGCTTACATGAAGTAGACAAATCTAATGGGACCTGAATTTTGTTCCCAGTAACATAATATTCAAGTAAAGGTAAAGCTGTTATTGTAAGCCAAGCCTTTGAGTGGAATTATATTGCCTTTTAGAGACGTAATGCTCGGTAAATGAAAAAGAAAAGAGAAAGTCCAACTCTAATGACCTTCATTTTACATCCTGAAAATGAATGGTAATAACCCGAAAATAGAGAAGTTCCAGTGGGTTAGGATTCATAAATATTAAATGTAATGGAGGGAAATCACAGATCTTTAAGAAATTAACTTGAACAAATGGTGATTTTAGTTACGATGTTGTCACTGTGAGTAATGCTCATTAGCACATTGGATTGTAATGGGTACCAGCTTACTGTATAGAAAGAATGCCTTCTGATTAACTGGGGATTTTTTCCTGATGTGGCAGCCAGCTTACAACTGTACCGTATATCTCTCGTTTTGAGCCTGTGATTGGCTCCGAGGGCTCTTTGTTTAGAGATGCATGCGCTCTGTTTTCATGATTAAGCTTTTTTGTGATTAGTCTCCCATTTTCTTTTTTGTTTTAACTTTTACTATGAATAATGCACAGTGCCTCAGAGAGCTGATTGGCTGGTTGATGTAATTGAGCTCAGATGCAATGTCCTTTGGTCTCACTGCTTTTCGCTCCCGTTCCTCTCTGGTTGCTTCTCCCTGCTTGGAGACCATGTTGTCTGAGACACAGCTCAGCATTTTCCTACAGTGTTGTGTTTTCTTGCACAACTCTGGACACCTTCGAGTCAGGTGGTGGGCGATAGTGAAAGGGGGCACCTCCTGGTGTGGCTCAGTCTTGTAATACGCACATGCCCCACCATCACCCCCAAAGATGACACTTAAAGATGTGGTTGCTCCCCAGGCTGGCAAGATAGCCCTGTGGTTGGGGTGCTGGCTTGCAAATCTGGAATCCCTGGAAGCTCACATAATAGAAGAGAATTGATGTCCTTTGACCTCTTCCCATAAGCCATGGCATACTGAATTCTCTCTCTCACTCTCTTCTCTCTTTGTGTCTCTCCTCTCTCTCTCTCTCTCTCTCTCTCTCTCTCTCAACTTTTGAAAGACTATTGAAAGCCATGTAGGTGAAAATGTATTTAAAAAAAAAAGATGCAAACATTCCTGATTTTTCCCAGGATAACCTGCAACATAGAAAATTCCCTTAGCAGTTCTGTTAAAGATTTCTCTCTCTTTAAAGCATGCTTCTCTGAGTGGACTCATAGCCTACTTTGATCTCCTCAAGTCCTTTCCCATTGTCCCTCCGAGTTTGTCTCCAATTATCTCCTATCACATCATCTGGTCCTATCACTGCATTGCCCTTCCTCATATTTTCTTCTTCCTCCTCCTGTTCCTCCTCCTCTTCTTTTTCTTTCATCTATGTATTTATTAAATTCACAACCCCTGTCTGTGCACACTCAGGTTGAGTGGCTACTCCTTCATTTTGCTTAGCAAATAGCCTACTATCGCCAGGATTCATTCTTCTTTCTGAGAGAAGCAAAGGGAATTGAATGACTGACAGCCATTTATTATATTTCTCATCCCATTGGAATTAACATTGCATTTGTGTCGAGGTATCCCATGGGATAAAGCAACGCCTCATCTTCATTTGTCATTTTTTTCCATTTTGGATAATCAGTTAGAATCTACCACCTTCTGCCCACTCTCAAAGTCTACCTCTTGACAGAAATAGTGTGTAGTTAATGTCCTTACCGTTTTTCCATTCATATAGATGCGGGTCCTAAAAATCTAAAAACTCCAGCCTGCTTGCCACTAGTAAGACGTTCCATGCACAATAGCTCATACTTTGCAGTCACCCGGAAAGATGAGGTTGGCCAACCTGTATGGGTGCTGTCTGAGATGACTTCGCTTGCTGGTCTCTCTGTCCCAATGTCTTTACAGGTCCCCATGAGGGTCATTTCATTCCTGCAGCAATTTCACACATATCCTCATAGTGCTCTCGGCTTCCAAGAGCCTGGGCTAAGGCAAAACCTGAGGAATGCATACCATCTCTCATGTTTTAAGGGAGAGGAAAGAGAAATATAATGATTGATAATTCACAAATACCATCTAAAAGGAGAAATTAATTGAGGCAGTAGCTCCAAATTTATGATGAGAAGACATAAGTTCACGAGACGATTAGTAGTAGGGCAAGATATGGATGGGGTGAGAATATACGTTAGGATCTGCAGATGAGAGCTGGTGCAAGTTCCCCGAGCAGATACCGCAGGTCTTGCCCTGACTTCTGAAGATAGAAATGTCTCAGTGGAATCCTTCTTAGAACTGTCAGTCCTGCCCAGAATTCCCAGGGGCCCCTTTCCAGGATTTGTACTGTGGCTTCACTGGTAGAATGGGCGACTGGGAGGCCACTGATTTGCAGCATTCCTCCCTGAGCATATTTATTACAACTAGGAGAACTGACCCTCCCATAGATTAGAATCATCCCTCAGAAGCTGAAGAATTTTTCCCAAGCTGGCACTCTGAAGAGACCTCTTTTTTTGTCTGTTTGTCTACATACATATGGACAAACCACTCCCAGGAACACACTTCAGGCATCGGCTAAAGATGAACCCCTGGATATTCCCAATTTGAGATTGGGTTATATAAAAGCTTATGCTGACTTTGCCACAGGCTACTTGTTGACCTTTGACCTGCTGCTCACATGGAGGAAACTCATGGTCTTATTATCCAAGAAATGGTCATATTCGTCCTGTTACTTGGGTTTGATGGTTACGCTGTAATGCAAATACTGATACCATGCTGAACGCTCAGCGACACTTATTTCCACAGACGCACATATTTCTTGAATTCCAATAGCAGGTCCTCTTTATTCTAACTGCTACTTCTGTATTAAATACGAACCTTGATAGAGCATATCACACTTGACTTATCACACCTCAGACTCAGACTCCATCTGCCCAGCACTGCACTCACAATCAGTCTCCACATGTTCTGTTCTCTTTCATTATCTTCATCTGACCCCTCTGCTGTGTCCCGCACAGCACATCTAGTTTTTCCACTTGTCTTCTTCATAGACAAGGTCTCATAAGCTAAGAGGTATGAGCTACCAGAGTCTAGATTCGCACAAGCTGTTGTATTGATTCAATGCTAAGACAGTGATATCCTACCCAACACCAGAATGTTCCAAATCCCATGAAAGACTTCGGCTAGACCATATCACAGGGAAAATACTATATTAGAATTTTGATCCCAAACTTTATGCATCAAATAATGCATTATGTCACATAAATTAAACACAATTTTCCCTTCTGTAAGATGAAATCAAACAGTTTTGACAATTCTTGATGTGTTCACAATAATGAAAGATTTAGCTTTACTCTTGCACTCAGAGATCCTTTATATTTCAATTGCACTCTTCCCACATTGAATGAATTTCCCTCTACTTGTATCAGGTTCATCAAAACAAATACAGCTAAAAAAAAAAAAACCCACTTTACTAGAGATGACCATAGCTCAGCTTTCTGTGGCATGTAATAGCTTTTACCACGATAAATAAAAACTGTAGACAAATAGATAAATGAAGCAACATTCCAGAGGAAGACAACCTCGAAAGAAAGAGAACAGCCATTATAAAGTTTAAGTTAAAAAATTGGCAGAACAAAAAACAGTGGATGACTTTATCACAATAGTTCATTAGTAATTCAATTTTGATTTGAGGCACAAAGACTTGTCTGAGGTTCCCCTGGATCCTGAATCACTTGGTCACAACCTATTATAAAACCAAATAATCTGTATGTTTATTCCATTCTGAATTTGCCTTTTGTGGGACATTGACGTAACATTTGTGTGACTTGGGGATCTTTGAGATCTAAATTCATAGGCCTATCAGATGCTCTACACATGAGTGTGAACCAACCCACTGAGAGCAAATAATACAGAGGAACCATTTCATTGAGTTCCTACCAGTTACTTTTCTTTATCAAACAGAAGCCTAGTGGGATGAGATCTTCTGATGCTAAAGTGAATTAGGAATCTGGAGTCCAGGTGATACAAAACCATTGTTAAAAAGATTATAGCAAGGCAGGGGGCTGGAGAGGTGGCTCAGGGGTTAAGCCTCTGCCTTGCAGGCGGAAGGTCCAGAGTTCGGATCCTAGACCCCACATATGTCAGACGCCAGGCGGAAGCGGGGGCGGCCTGTGTTTCTGGTCCTAGTAGGGCGGAGCCTGTGAATCCCGGGGCAGAGTAAACAAGGAGGAGGTGGAGACATCCATGGTGGTTCCTGAATTTGCCCGTGGTTCTACACACACACACACACACACACACACACACACACACACGCGCGCACATATGCACAATTAAATAAATAAATAATTTAAAAAAGATATTAGCAAGGCAATCTATTTTCAAAAGATTTGTTTGGAAATACATAAAATGTCCCTATAAGGCTATTATTTCCGGTTAGAGTTAGGAGTTGTTGGTACAAGATGAGAAGCTGGGGAGTGTGCAGTCTTCTCTATGCCAGTCTCTCACTCCACTCTCCTTTGCTTGTGTGTTTATTTTTGTGGCGTCAGGAATTGAACTCAGGGCTCTATACAAAAGAGACATCATTTAGGAGGATGCTTTTAATAGCATAATGGGTTACATAAATAATGGCTGAGGAGTTGTTGCTTTATCTTCATTTCCTTTAAGAGAGATTTAATGTTTTAGGTGATCAACTTCTCCAAGACATGAATTTAAGGAAAAGTGTATGCATGTGTGCATGTGTACATGCGTGTGTATGTGCGTGTGTGTGTTGAGTGTAAAAACTAGAAAGAACGAGGAAGGAGAAGTTGAGGCAAGAGGTAAAAATTAGAAACAAAGAAAGCTGATCTGATATGTAAATTCTCAATTCTTGTCATGCATTTTGTGTTGTTTCTAATATTCATGACAACTAGACATTTATTCTGTGCAAAGATATGATTATCTAAGGTAAAGAGACGTGGCTTAATGTCTATTTATAACAATTCGAAACTAAATGTGGATGGCTCGGCTTTATAAACTTAGAGTAAAATACTTTCTCGAAGGAACCACATCCTGAGGAGAAAGCAATTGAATGGACTCATAAATTTGAACTGCTAACTTAGAAATGAGAAGTGCTATAGAATAAATAATTCAGACGCGCACCAAAGAACACTAGAACCACATGTACATATCAATGTTTTCTGGAGGCATAGAGAATTCATATATCACCGTAGGAATTAGCGTGCCAGCATGTTTATTTCAGTACATTGGCATGAACTGATCTCTTTTAGAAGATTTTATTTAAAAAGATAAAAAGTCACATGGATTTTTCTTGGTCTTTTTGGCCAGCCATCCCTTTTCTAAGATCAGTATAGCTTAAAGTAAGTTAACAAGGGCTTTCGTGATTTGCCACATATGCATTCACCATGTCTGGAGAAATCACGATTGCTCCTGATATCCATAGCATAATCATACCAAATAGCATTTGTTAGAAATGCTTCCCGTCACATGTTTTAAAAACCTTTTTGCTATGCTCCTGTGTTCTTTTCAAGTTCTTGTTAGGGCGAGACCCAGATTATTGGCTGGCATCTTTTCTCAGCTTTGGTGTCAGGATAGGGGGCATGTACAGCTAGCTTCTGCATAGCAAGGATTCACCAGAGACGTGGCAAAGCAGTGCCCGGTAGCCCAGCTCTTCCTCTGCTGTCCTGTTGCTTCTTTTTGGTGATGGCAGACTTCAAAACTGCCTTGGCTTCCCAAGCAAATCATTCAAGTCCTTTTAGCTTCCTTTTCCATCTGTGTAGATGTAAAACAATAATAGTGCCTATTTGTGGTTCTGTTATGTGGGATAAATGAAAATGTGTAAGAAGCACTTAGCACTGTGTACTTATTTGAGAGACTCTCAAAAACGTTAGCTGTATTTTTGAATGTTATTCCTCAGCTTACACTGACTGAGCAATTCAAGTTTCTAATTCGATGGTGCTAGATTTCCTTTTATGCAATTTCTGTTCTCTATAAAAGCGATTTTTTTCCTCTTTCACATAATTTACCCAATTCTCTTGATGTGTTAAAACTTTTTAAACCTGCCTCCTTGAGGACCCAGGGGAAAATCCTACCTGCCAGAGGAAACCACAATAACAGGAGATGTCACATAATCTAAGACATGCTTGAAACTAATGAAGTCCATGAAGAAATGCTTGTCATTGCTTGTCTGTTGCAGCTTTCAGTGATCACTGAATTAATGTATGGCATTCAGTTATAAACTGGTAACCTTTGTATCCTGCTTACCCAGCATATTGTGAGCTTCTAGGGGCACTAAGGAAGTCATGCTTTACTGTCTTGAATTCTATGAACTGAATACCACAGTACTATACACAGAGATTCAGTGTGCCTTTTGCAAAGTGCTGGAGAACAGGATTCCCAATCTGTGTATTTTGGAAATTTGGAGCATTTATAAGATGAGACACCTTGGTGTTGGGATTCAGATGTGAATGTGTCATTCATTTATATTTGACATATATCTTCAGTACATACCTCAAAAGCGACCTGGTAGAACACTTTTTACCGTTATTTTATTTTTCTAGTTTTACAAGCATATTGAGTGCTCATCCCTGCTTCCCACCAGCCCCCGCACACCCTCCTGCCTGGCTGCTTGTATGGATCTCAGGGTTCACTCTGGTTTGTCTATTCCTTTTAAAAAAAAAAAAACAATTCTGTGTGTTTTGACTGTGATTTTTCATGTGAGATGTGTGGAGTTTTCCACTTGTGATATAATGTCACTTTAGAATGCTTCAGGATATGGAGAATTTTAAAGTTCACATTTTAGATTTAAAAAGTTCAACCTTAAATGGATAAAAATGGCAGCTAAAACTTATTTACTATTTTCTTTTTAAATTTTTATTTATTTATTTTGTGTGTGCATGCGTGTGCATGTGTGTGTGTGCATCAGAGGGTACCAAGAGTCATCCTATAATTCCAAGGGTGACTTTCAGATTTATCCTGGATTGCTCTACATCCTTTTTGCTTCATTCTGGATTTTCCAGGTTTCTAGAGTCAAAAGTACAGTCTGCCGCCATTTCCACCTGGTGTGTTTACATGGGATCCAGGATCTGAACTAAGGTCCTTCTGCTTGCAAGACACCATCTTAACCTCTAAGCCATCTCCCTAGTCCTATTTATGGCCTTCTATGGGTTATTTCATTTAGCCCACATGGCGACTTAACAAAGTAGGCATTACTGATGCTACAGTACTTATGTTACACTTTCAAAACAGACATGTGATTCAACCTAGATCACATAGCTGATACTGGATAATACAGAATTGGAAAAGAAGTAATTAACACCATTGTTCATTTCTAACTGCTGTGCTTGCTCTCTGAAGATCAGAACAAAAGAGTGAAGATATAGAAACAGAAATCATATTGAATAAATCAGTTCTACATAGTAGGAAAAAAGTCTACATAAAATAAATTTATTTTTATCAAATTAATACTTATTACTGAACTACCAAATCTGTTTGCATTTTACTGTCTTTTTCAATGTCCACCTCAGCATAGAATATTCTGCAAAGTTGGAAAAATATAATGATCCAGACTTCAATTTTCCCACAGGAATTTGCATGAATGCAAGGGAAAAATTGTACTAAAGTGTAACAGAGTCAAAAGATATAATCAAGAATGCATCATTTCCCTTTACCACCTAATAATCCACAAAAAATAAGTGATGATACTACAGTAGGTAATAAACTCATGACTTTCTATGATGACCTTTTTAAAAAGAGCCTTGGAAGATGGAGAATCCAAAAAGAATTTTTGAATATTGAAAGAATTCAAGATTCCACTTTTTAAAAGCAATTTCTATTCACCCAATTGATTTCATATTCTGAACAGTATATATTTTTTATAATTCTATCTTTGTTAAACCAATTGCCCAGCTCTTCCTAAACATACTGATTATTGTGTTTAACCATCATCAACTGAGAAAGGATTTATGAACATTTTTAAAAATATAATTTCAATCAGTAGGATGAAATATGATTAATAATTTATAAATTTTCCATTGAACTAGCTCTGAGAAAATTGTACAAAATATCAGTAATGTTTTTCAAGAGTTGATTGGATGGTCAATTATGCTTGAAATATCTGTGTGGGCTTAGAGAATAATCATTTATAAAACATTTGAACACCACAGATAGGTAGTCCATAATGTAGTATGAGTTCCCTTAGAAATACGTCTGTCATTTGCAGCACTGCAGGAAACTGTACTTTGATTGGGAATGAGTTTTCCTCTCATTCTCACTGTATCTTGCACAGATGCTAAATTAAATTATGCTGTGTCCCAAAGACTATCACATCATGGGTAGTGGGCGTTCCTCTACACCTAGAACCTTGCAAGAGAATAAATTATTATCAGCAATCCTATGATGATAAGGACTATAAAGCTGTAGCTTCTGTTCACGGTAATAATAATCAAGGCTAATTAAATAATATCACGTTACATGTGTGTCAGATGACATTGACAGAGTGCATGCTCAACTTGATTTTGCCAGGAACTTTATCCAATTCGTCTTACATTTTTCCCATGATACTCAGGAAGGTAAATTTGTATTGCCATTCCCATTTTATAGATAACAAAACTGAAGGTTGTGTATGATGTGTTTCCAAAGTTCAAATTCTTCATTATGCATTTAGAGTACTTCTCCCACAGAGGCATTCTTTGTAATAGGTTTTTGGACACATCTGTCTCATTGGAACCCCACTTCTGTTGATTTGAACACAATGCACAAGATAAGGTCTTGCTTGTTGGCTTCCTAGCAGAAATATCACACTAAACGTTGTTCTTTAAGTGGACTCTGGAAACAAATCATCTAAACAGCTTCTCTTATGAAGCTTCCACAGACCAGCAAAACTGCAGCTTTTCTCCCTAAGAAGAGTCTTTTTTCTTCAAGAGCAGCAGCAGCAGCGGCAGCGGCGGCGGCAGCAGCGGCGGCAGCGGCGGTGGCAGCAGCGGCGGCAGCGGCAGCGGCGGCGGCAGCAGCGGCAGCGGCAGCAGCAGCCACCGCCACCATCGCCGCCGCCGCCACTGCCCTGTTTCTCTCTGGGTCTCTGTTCATTAGTAGTCAAGGTTTTCACTGTGCTCAGCAAAACAGTCACAGAAAATAAATGTGCCGCACAGATGGGCCCATAGAAAATCTACTTGATGTAGTCTTGAAAATTCACAGCTAAATGACTTCGAGGAGATGGGGGCTGTTGTGCCCATGATTAAAAATGAGGTGTGGCATGAATTCTTCAGAAACAATACTGCCCCTGTAGAGCTTTTTCAGAATGGCACAGTGCAGAGTGGCAGCTGACCTCTGACCTCTGGCTCAGGCTTGTGCCCTGGCTTCTCCAGCCATTCTGGGGACAATGAAATAGATTTGTCATTTATTAGGTTTATTCAAAGGTAAACTTCATGGGATAAACTGAGTCAGGTTCACATGATTCAAGCTGAAACCTTTCGTTTCAGGATTGTGCAGTTTGGATATTCAAAAGTACAAGAAATAGGGGCTGGAGAAGTGGCTCAGGGGTTAAGCCTCCGCCTTGCAGGCGGAAGGTCCTGAGTTCGGATCCCAGATCCCACGTATAGATGCCAGGTGGAAGCGGGGGCGGCCTGCGCTTCTGGTCCTGGTAGGGCGGAGCCTGTGAATCCCGGGGCAGAAGGAGGTGGAGGCGTCCATGGTGGTTCGCGAATTCATCCGTGGTTCTACACACACACACACACACACACAGACACACACACACACACACAGACACACGCGCGCACATACACATGCATATGCACACAGTTGAATAAAATAATAATAATAATAATAAAAAAGTACAGGAAGTAGACCCAGACTTCGTTGCTTATACCTCACTCAGATTTCCTGGTGTTATTTGGGTTGTTCTGTAAATACTCTGTAGGTGCAGGAATAGAGCCCAGGAAAATGCATCTTTAGCAGGTAAAGTAAAATATATGTTATGACTAATTGGGACCAGTTTACACTTTGTTTATTTTGTCACATTTTATACGAATTGGATGTCATATAAAATTATTTTGAACTTGAAATAATTTTGATTTAATAGGTTTGAAATAATAGGATTAATCATCTCCCAAATTACAAACACAGCTGAGATTTGCAGTATCGAAGCCCAGAGAGGATATGTATTACAGAGTTTAATATTAGTTAAGCGTGCCCATTTTTGTAATGTTAATCCATACTTTAACTTGCTAATGATGTTGGTAAAAATAATGCTATCACGATGCTAATTGTTGCTATGTATTTTGTGTATGTATAACCAGTATTCATCACTCAACAGTGTCTTAGATGGTTTTAATGAAATGCCACAGCCTGGATAGCAGCATGTAAGCAACAGAAGTTTATCATTCATAATTTTATGAAATGGGACGTTCACGGCTGTTTTCTTCCTTGTTTGCAAATGACAGCCTCCTTGTTCTCACCATGTGACATGGACAGGGGAGTGAACTTTCGGGGGTCAGCTTTATAGAGATGTGGATCCCATTCATTAGTGTTTTGCCTTTGTGACCTCATTACCTGCCAGTGGTTCTGCCATCGCATGGGAGGCTCAGTTTCCAACAGCTGCGTTGCTGGTGTGTAGAAGCCATCAATACTTAGTGAAGGAGAATGTTGTCACTCATGGTAAAAATGCTCCTTAAAATCACAATCATTGGGAGTAAAAACATTACACAGAAGGATAGTTTATGAAGAACATTGAGTGAACGTCTCTGGATCCTATATTATTGATCCTGGAGAATTTCTATTAGAAACAATAGGGAGAAAATTAAAATTAGAAGTAAAATAAGACATATGCCATGGCTAAATGGAAATCTATTTTCCTATTGGGGAATTTACCTTCTGTTGTGTAGGTTTTGAAATATAGGAAGGATTGTCATTCGTGTGAAGATGATGCCTATAAACTAGGGATTCTGCAATACTACAAAGTCAATGGTAAATTTCCAATTTGGCCAACGTGGGCAGTTTTTGAGGGGTTTGTTGGACAGTAGAATTATAGCCTGGGAATTCTTGTGTGAAATACAAAAACGAAGGGCTCTAACTCTGAGCAACCAGAAGGAAGTCTGGATGTGGTCATTCTAGGCAGCGACCTTTTCTGTCCCCTCCACAGTTGTGTCGGAGAGTTGAACAATCCCTAGTTCTGAGGCAACTCGTTCCATGTACACGTGTTCAACAATTGACTCCGATATTTTGTGAGGCCTGATTTGCAGATCTGTCTGTTCTTGTGGTAAAATATTCCTACCAGGGCCAACTTTCAAGTGCCTAATCATCTCACCAAGTTACTGGAAATTTAATAAGGTTATCTTAAAGAATCGCTTTGGGATTTTAATTGGTATAGCATTGAATCTGTATATTGCCTTTGGTAGGATGGTCATTTTTATGATGTTGATTCTGCCAATCCAGGAACAAGGGAGGTCTTTCCACCTTCTGGTGTCTTCTGCAATTTCTTTCTTTAGGGTTTTAAAGTTTTCATTACAGAGGTCTCTTACATCCTTGGTTAGGTTTATACCAAGGTATTTCATTTTTTTAGGGCCTATAGTAATGGGATTGTTTCTCTCAGGGCTTTTTCACTTCTTTCATTCTGAGCATATAGGAAGGCCACTGATTTTTGTATATTTATTTTGTATCCTGCCACCCTGCTGAACTTCTGTATTAGTTCCAGGAGCTTCCTGGTGGAGTACCCATTAGGATGGAGCTAAAGGCATTGCAGAAGCAGCAAAACTGAAAAAAAAAATCAACAAACCATAATTCAGAACATCAGAGACTCTATATCAACCACCTGGAATCAGGCCTGCCTAATCTCTCCCCATCCTGAAGCTCAGGGAAATTTGCGGAAGAGGGGGCAATAAGATTGTAAGAGCACAAGGATGGGAGGAGTCGTGATATGCAAGATACTCCACACAAGTTAGGGCCGAAGCAATTATAAAAGGACTCTGCATGATCTGCGCAATGACCAACATATCATTGACCCCTCAAATTCTAGCATGGTCTAAAGGCACTAGGATCCTTAGAAGCAAGGGATTAAGAGTCACAATAGTGTTCCTATACTTAAGGGGAACAAAAGAAAGAGTTCTAGGAATTGCCACTGAGTCCTTACACCTCATCAAAGAGGAGGACCCAGAGGAAAGTTTGACATACATATTAAAGGATGCTCCAGAGATGGGGGGAGGGGGCACTGGGAGAAAGGGAGGGAGGGGGGAAAGGAAGGAGCAAAGTGGGGAGGGAACAGGGAAGTCCAGGGAGAGGTGGAGGGAGGGAGGGGACAGGGGTTCCTATTACGTTTGTATGAGCAGAAAAATAAATAAAAAAAGAAAAAAATTAGATCTCTACAAACACTAAAAAAAAAATAAGGTTATCTTAGCTGTCACTATCTTTTGGTAAAACACAGCAGGAAGGATATACATAAATGGGAAAAATATACAGTCTTTCATAGTGTGAAACTTTTCCTGAAGAGATAACATAGAAATATATATCTGTGTCAGACAGGGTTTTAGGAAAGATCAAACTAACGATTATACCAAAATCTAACTTGGCAGACCAATGCGTTTACTGGGATCACGTACAGGATGGTGGTGTAGGGCTACTTACAGACGCATGGGTGACCCAAACCAGCCACGCTAGGAAGTCTCATCCCCAGCATGGGGACAAAAGCTCCCTTGTCCCTTAAGCTTCCTCAGTCCACATACTCTGTGTGCTCACCAGACCTGAGCCCTGCCATATGCAATAGAGGTAGAATTGCATACACGTGAAGTGCACAAGGAAGCAGCCAGAACGCCAGGTGAGGGTTCAGTGACCCTCCCACCCCGTCTCGGAGGGAATGCCAATAGTCAACAGGCCTGAGTTTCATAGACTCTTGAAAGTAGTTACGGTTTATCAGACAAAGATGGCAGCATATCGTTCTATGGCAGTTCTTAATAATTTGTAGCTACATCAGTCCTATTGGGAGCTCATACAAGTTATAATTCCAAACTCTTCCTCATTTTTTTAAATGACTTAAAGTAAGATTCTCTTCCTTTCTCACCTAACATTATTCCCTGTCTATACCGCACTATCACTCATAAATTCCTCTTGGATAGGTAACCAATACCTTCCAATGGCTTGGCTTCCCTAAGAGTGGAAGGAAAGCATGTGTAGGGCATCCACCTGGTAGAGTAGGCATTCTGATTTGATTAGCAAATGCCAAGCTTGGGGAGTAGATTGGAGATGGGCATCCCAGAAGGCATGCCATGGGGTGGAGGAGGAAGGTCTGAGGAGTAAGAAGGACTCATTGAAGCAGACATAGAAATGGAGAGATTCACCCTAGAACAGACATAGATCAAAGTCTGTGGGTTTTCACCATGTTATCCTGTGGTGCAGGGTTCACTATTTCTTTCCTTTTGTTGTAAGTCTCCTCTATTTTTATTCTCTATCATCTTTTCAGAATGTATTTTTTTGTCTGCTGCTTTTCATAGATTATTTATATAGCTCTCAGAGGAATGCCTCATCTTACACAATATATTGGAACACAGAGGTGCTGCCTTTTCCAGAAACTAGCTTGTCTTGGTCACAGTCCTCATCCATTTCAAGATGTAGCTCAAGCAGCTCCCAGCTGCACCCTTTGGAGTGGACACAGTCTCTTCTGTTCTGGTTTTCGTAGTGATGGTTCCCAGTCGTCTCTGTGCATGGTAACCACACCAAATACACCACCTTCAGCTTTTGTTTATTTTGTGCAGGAGAGTGAAAAAGAGAGGAGAAGAGAGAGACAGAGACAGAGAGGGAGAGAAAGAAAGAGTGCACTCGCGTGTGTACTGCAGTATGCATATGGAGGGAGGAGGACAGAATTCAGTTCTCTCCTTTCATGCAGACTCTGGGGACTGAATTTAGCCACCGGGTTTGCTGACAGGTATTTTTACCCCTTGAGCCATCTTGTTGACCCATTGATAGGCTTTTGAAAAAAAATATCAGTTTTTGAAGAGAATTTGTATTCATGCTCGCAATTACAGGTCACAGGTGATTATGATCGCGGGAGAGGTACCAGCTGAAATTGAAGGAACTAATCATACCACATCCACAGTCAGGACCTGAGAGAGGATCAAGGCACATTTAGCTTGCCAGCTTGCCAGTCTGCCAAATTCCAATCAGTTATCTATCTTATCCATCTGTACCAGGAATGCTCCTACCTGTTATGGGCAGGCTCTCCTTGCATTAATTAGATAATCTCCTGTAGGCTCACTCAGTGGCTTGGCTTAGCTAAACAATTCTGCATAAAATTACCCACAGACCCATTTCTTCAAGTGTCAAGTTGACACATGAAACCAGCTGCCACAGCGCCCACTGGACATTCACACTTGATTGGTACAGGTGGAGGTGTGTGCAGAAATGCATGTCCCCAAAGTGCTTTCTCTACTTTCCTATGCAGCCAGGGTTGGCAACCTCCCTTCTACAGAATGATACCATCTCTTTGTTCCGCCTTTCAAAAACACAAAAGTAAGGATGGAATCTTTGAGTAGCAGCTAGGACAACACTGTGCCTAGAGAGACAGAGAGAGAGAGAGAGAGAGACAGACAGACAGAGAGAGAGAGAGAGACAGAGAGAGAGAGAGAGAGACAGAGAGAGAGAGAGACAAACAGAGAGAGAGAGAGACAAACAGAGAGAGAGAGAGAGAAAGGGCTGATGGAAAAATTTGAGAAGACTTCAAAAATCACTGACTCTACAATGATCTTGCGATGGAAAGAAATCACAGATCTCATCCATTCTGTCACACTAAGAGGAATAGTTGGAAAGAGAAGAGTTTTCAAGATAAGCTAGTATTTTAAAGATGCAGGTCATAGGTCAAAGTTTTTTGTGTATTATTTTTTCATTTACTAATGCTTCCTCCTTTTTATTACTTGTTTTCTATGTTGTGAATAATAAACACAGTGATTTACCTTCCATCTCTTTTTAACAGCTTTGCTAATATAAAATATGCATCATGAAGTTCACCTGTGCCAAGTGTGTAACCCAATAGTTTCTAGCCCATCTGCAGACGCATGTCGCTATCATCCAATTTTGCAACATTGTTTTATTGCCTAAAAAAAGGCCAAACACTTGTTCCCGTTAACTTGGACAACATGGTATGATGTAGGTCAAGTGGTTCTTTTGCTTAGTACCACAACCAGGGTAGAGTTGGACTAGGTAAAGAGTAAAACCAGCATGGTGTGCCAAGCCACAGGCCTTTGAAAGTCTACAACCCAACCTGAAGTCACCCTAAGCTCTGCGAGAAGGAATTCCATTCACACTCAAAGCAAATAGATAGATTATTTCTTTTGTTTCCTGCTTAGAATATGTAAGGGGTAGAGGTTTTACCAGGAGAAAAGAGAAATAGTTAAGTCTCAAATTCCCTCCTCTAGTGAAAGTTTGCATCACCTGTCCCTGCGGCTGTGTACCATCTTGGAAGTCTAACACCTGTGTGTGTGTGTGTGTGTGTGTGTGTGTGTGTGTGTGTGTGCATTAAACAGTTCACATGGTCAGAGGAGTCTTTCTCTCCTTCCACCTGCTGAGACAGGATGTCTTCTGCTGCTTTGCACTCTACATATGTAAGTTAGCTGACCCTTCAGCTTCCAGGCATCTCCCCACTTCTCATCTCCCCCATAGGGGTGCAAACCTCCAAATCTGACTTTTCTTGAGTCCTGGGGATCAAACTCAATCTGTCCGACTTGCTTGGCATAGGCTTCTGCCATTAAGTCATCACGTGGGCCCGAACTCCTCCATTCTGCTTTGTATGTCTGCTGCTTAGCTTGATTCTTTATCGTACCATATCCCCGAGTGCAAACATCGTGGACTGCACATCTTCGTTCCTGTCTGTACACTTGCCACTGTGTTTCCATGTAGCAGGTCTCAGTTTACAAGTAGAACGAACGAATGAATGAATGAATGAATGATTCTTGGTGTTGGCATTACATGATTTCCAGATAGTAGGCTGGAAATCACTGTGGAACTTTTCAGTTTTAACCGAATATGGACAATTTCATTGATCAGAGAAACACAGTTGGTCTAAATAATGAACTTTATCAGCAATTAGTCCCATTACTCAGTTTAGTCATCTAAACACATTTGGCACACATGCTTAGATTTTCCGAGTTCTGTGTTCTTTCTGGAAAATGATAACTTGTGACCGGCGAAGTTTGTCACGTCTTCTTAAGAAAATGCTAAGAAAGAACCAAGAGTTTTGAATGCAGCTCAACTCCTAATTACACCTCATGTTTGCCAGTAGGAAGGGTGTGGCTTGAGTCATTGGTTCTGCTGGCATCCTGGGGCGGGGGGGGGGGTCAGCACTGCCACCTAGCATCAGACTTTTCTTTATTGTTATCCAATAAGCGCCGAGGTTTTCTTGTATTAAAATGTTGTCAAAGGGAAGAGTGCTCACTCTTTGAGGAAGTGTGGACTGAGATCGCTGTAGGAAGTATTTGCAGCAGCTTGCAGCCCGTGGTGGTTATTGGAAAACCCTTGTGATTGGAAGTGAGTTGGTGTCAGTGACGAGAGGGGGGTGAGATACGCTGAGAAGTTTCAAATGTCAGAGCTGCATATTCATGGGTCTGCGGCACCTGTGGTTTCCCAGTCCGTGGTCTCCGTATACATTCCTAGCAGGCGTGAGGGTGGGGGCGGTGGTGAGGTTGCCTTTCGAAGGACCTTGCTGTTTATTTGCCTATAAGCACCAATATATACTGTATGCTGTGTGTTAGCAGATACCTACATGTATATGTAATTTACTGTATATGAAGGGAGCAAATGGAGAAGCGGATGCAA
Source organism: Typhlomys cinereus (assembly GCA_023101885.1). Lineage (NCBI taxonomy): Eukaryota > Metazoa > Chordata > Mammalia > Rodentia > Platacanthomyidae > Typhlomys > Typhlomys cinereus. The sequence continues at coordinate 1,424,914 of JALPQD010000491.1, forward strand.
GGAATCATTTCAGGAGCAGAACTGTCTGTATCTTCCCTCAGGGGGCTGCCAGCTGTACCCAAAGCTCTGCCTGCCAGTTGATGATGCTCATTAGGACCCCCTTCAATCGACAGGGCAGATAAGCGGGTTTCCCATGCCAGGCAGGAAAGAAGGGGCAGACCTTGGCCTTCTGAACGCTCTCTCTCTCTCTCTCTCTCTGATGCCCCTCAATATGATGGACGAAGCTTTCCCAGGACTCAGGTCTTAATCTTCTCAGCTCCCAAACTGTGCTTAAAAAAACACATCAAAACAAATCAATAGTATTTAAGAGGGGGAAACACGGTGCTTAGATTGATGCTTTACATAATGAGCCCTTTATGAGATGTAATGCCAACCGGTAATCAATAGACATGCCAGAGCTGCCTCTAATACAACCTCGTAGAGTTTTTTTCAAATTAATCCTTATTAAAAATATTGACTTGTTGTGACTTGCTGGGGCTGCTCCTGGCTCTGTGTTTTATCCTAATTAGGAGGTTCCGCCACGCGGCTCGGGCTGCAGATAATAATGTAATGATTGTTGTCTTAAAATCTGAGAATCAATATTAAGATACTATCAGATTGTGCCAAGTGTCACAATTATGAAAATTACTAGGGATTTTTAAAAGCTTATAAGAATGGATACTTTCTTTTCATTTTTTTTCTCTCTTTGCTAATATCTATAGGTTTTTTTGGGGGCGGAAGAGATTAGGTAGGTTCTAAAGTTTATTTTGGAATAAAAATGTTATATTTTCTTTTCCTGTGTGTATGTGTGTGTGGGGTGTATTATATGCATTTGCACATGCGTGTGTATCCGTACATACATGGGAGGTCTGAGGTGGATGATATGAGAAATCATTTCCAATCATTCTTCTACCTTTTGATACAGGGTCTGATCAAACTCAGAGATCCCTGACAGCGGATTTTGTCTAGCCAGCCAGCTTGCTGGGGGGGTAGGAGGGAAGGTTTGCAGTCTCTGCTTTTTGAATTGCAGGTGAGCCACAACACACATTAGGCATTTTATGTATCATGTGTGTGTGTGTGTATATGTGTGTATATGTGTGTGTGTGTGTGTAGGTGTGTGCTGCTATTTCTGAAATCCCTGCCATCTTTTTTAACAGATTGGTGTAAGAATATTCCCTAGCTCTGACTTGTATACCTCTCCTTTAGTATCATAACTCATTTCGTCACAAAAGACACGGCCCAAGCAACTTGAAGGAACAAAGGTTTCTAGTCCATCTCACTTTTCTCTGTTCCAGTCCATCATGATAGGACACTTACAGCCACGGACACTGAGGGAATCTGGATAATACCACATCTATATCAAGAGCAGCTGAAAGAGCTAAGACTGAATAGTTGCTTCCCTGCCAGGTTGCCTGATGGTCAGCTAGTTCTTTCCATCTTTGCCCTCCTAAAGGTCTTACTCAGATTTCTCTCCATCATACAATCATGACAATCTCCTATAGGCTTGTCCAGAAGGAGGCCTTAACTAAATAATTCTCCTAGGTGTCCCCAGAGGCCCATCTACCAAGTGTCAAGTTGCTGGCTGATGTTCACGGTCACGACCTCAAAGTCGCGTGTGCCTTAAGTACCGGGCCAAAGTTCTAGAATAAGTCTAGAGTGGAGCCATTTAGGATTTCATTGGACGGTCCATTAATTGAAAAAAATATATATAAGAAAAGAAAAAAAAATGAATAGAGAACCAAATTGGCATCTCTCCAAGGGATTCAGAACAAGAATCCCAAGAGTTATGATCTATGTTAGGCAAGAGTATTGTTTTCAGCGCATGGCGCATAGAAACCCCAGGACCCATTTCCGTCCTAGAGGACTGCATTACTTGTGTATTTTGCAGATGAGGCATCTGAGGCCCAGGAAGTTGAACTGTTTTATCCAAGGGGCCCATGGGAAACAGCAGAGCAAGTCTATCATGCCAAGGCTCTGAATTTTCCCACCCTATCTCTGCCGTTCATCTCTGCGTTCATGCCAGCCATGCCTCTTCTGACTCTGTGACTTAGGAAGTGGTGACTTAGATGTGGGAAAAGTGGAAAAGACTTAGCCCAAGACCTCAGCAAGGGTCGACCTGCTAGAGACTCGATGTTAGCACAGATGGCAAATCTCCATCTTTGCCGCCCTCCACATCGAAGGCGTCCTCTGGGAGGCTCTGACTTAGGAATCGGTTCCGCTGTACTCAACTGGTGAGTTCCAGCCTCCCCGTCTCTTCAGGGCTTGCTCTTTACACGGGGCCATTGTTCTTATGAAAATTAGGGAGGGGTGTGAATGGGAGGGAGTCCTACTGTTTAGCTCTATGTTTGTGAATAAGGCAAATGTTTTCCTTCTATAGCCTCTTTAGAGACAATTAAGCACTAGCTTTTGTCAGCTGCTAAATTATGAGTGAATTTAGTTTAAAGTATGTGAACCATGCGCCCTTTGAAATTTGCCTGAAAAGGCTCATTATAAAACTAATGCTATGAAAAAGCACTCCCTTTCAGATTACGGAAAGCACCTGAATAGTTTTCATAAGTGGCTGCGCATCGTTTGAAAGTGTTCTGGTGTTGCCTGAACCGCTTTCAACACCCCTTTCAAGGAGGAAATTTCACATTCAGCATATCTGTGGTTCTACAAGACTTGCCATAATATTTAAATTGGTTAACTGTATTTCTTTTATATCTGTTTTAATGCCTTTATTGATTGGCGGCAGATAAAGTTGATTGTGCATGAAATCTTATTTTTCCACACAAAGGAGATGTGATTTGAGTGTATTCCGGGGAAAGCCGCACCTCTAAATGGGCGAGACCTCTGAACTCAAGGGTTGGGGTCAGGTAGATGTTCACCGAGGTCTCTGAACTGTGTTGAAATGACTCTGGCATTTGTTTGTTGGAAATCCAGAGCCGTGGAAGAGGTCGGGATGACCCCTCTTTATTACAGCTCCCGGGGGGAAAAAGAAACATTCATGTGTCAATGTGAGAATAATAAATGCTTCCCATAACCCAGAGTTTTGCTTTATTTTGTTTTGTGCTTAGGACTTTCCTCCACACTGTTAGGTATAAGAGAGCCGGCAAGCAAATTCGTGGGTATTTCAAAGTGTACAGAAGAAGGAAGCAAGCAGGGCGGAGAAGTTCAAGTATTGGGGCTGGAGCGGTGGCTCAGGGGTTAAGCCTCTGCCTTGTAGGCGGAAGGTCCTGAGTTCGGATTCCAGTTCCCACGTGTAGATGCTGGGCAGAAGCGGGGGCGGCCTGCATTTCTGGTCCTGGTAGGGCGGAGCCTGTGAATCGTGGGGCAGAGTAAACAAGGAGGAGGTGGAGGCGGTCCTTGGAGGTTCCCGAATTCGTCTGTGGTTCTACACACACACACACATATAAACACATGCTCACACACGCACACACATGCATACACGCACAATTGAATAAATAATAAAAAATTTTAAAAAAAGAAGGTCAAGTATTGCTGTGTTGAAATACCATGTGAAATCTCAAGCGATCATGACAGCCTGTCTGCAACTCGAACCTTAGGAGGCAGAGCCTAGAATCCAGTTACAGACTGGTCGGCCAGACTGATCTTATCAGACAGCACTGGATTTAGTTAGAGACCTAGTATCAAAATCGAAGGGCTGAGAATGATCCCTGGTGTCAACCATGAACCTTCGCATACGGGTGCAAGCACATGAACACAACATGCTTGCATACATGCGTGTGTCCCATTCCTAGAAAGAAGGAAATGGAAAGCAAGAGTCGGCGTAAGAGGCTGAGCGATGATTCAGTGGGCAGGGCTCTCTCCTGAAAACCTGGTGGCCAGAGTTGACACTGTAGAGGACCACGTGATAGAAAGTTATCCTCTGATTCATTGCCCATAGGCCATTCTCTCTCTCTCTCTCTCCCTCGCCTCTCTCTCTCTCTCTCTCAAATAAATACACAAAATAAAAATCTTAAAAAATGGGAATAGAGTGAGCAATGGAGTTTAAAATGTTCTTACTTCAAAGACAAACTTAAAATAGGAGTAGACTTCACACCATTGTGTAGGAAACAAAATTCCCAAACCATAAACAGGAATGCAGTGTCACAGAGCATTCTACAACACACAAAAACAGAAATACAAAGGGATCCCACACCGCCAAAAACATAAAATTCAAATTTCTTAAGCCAAACCAAAGACCTATCTCATTTTATTTTTCTGCTCACAGACAGGGAACATCTTTCACATCATCATCTTGTGAATAAGAATGAATGATACAGGAAACATGCACCTCTGGTCAGGCGCCTGGGCACTTCATGGAGAGGGAGGCAATCCAGACCAGGGCAGAGCAGGTTAGACAGGAGTCGGTCATATTTCATCTCTCCCACATGCTGGCTTCTTCCCTTTAGACAAATTATATGACCTCTAGGACTCTTGATTTATTCCCGGGGAGGAGAGGGAGAAGGTAACAATAATACCCGCTGAAATGAAAGAAATTGCAAACCTTGGCCTCGACCCTCTACCAAATGGCCACAGCATGTCATCTACTTTCCAAGGGTCTTGGGTCTGGAGGGCCAATCATGATGGGCGTGACTCCTGCCTTTCTAGGCTAATGGTCTAGAAGGGTCTAGAAGAAGGAGAAAATGAGTGTCCAGACTGCTGTCTGCATGTGCTGACATATGCAGGAATGCAGGGCACATGGCAAAGGCAAAGAATCCTATAGGAAAGGATGGTTTGTCGTGAGAAGGCTGAAGCAGTGGTTCTTAAACATATTTGCAGCTGAGATTTAGGAAAAGGAAACATATCAGACAATATATTAGTCCAACAGGAGAGATGAGGACTCATGTATGTGACCTTGTGAATGAATGGCTGTTCTCCACAGATTATTTGTTTGCTTATTTGTTTGTTTGTCTTTGCATGTGTTCTGTGGGAAGCAAAGGACGTGTGTGTGTGTGTGTGTGTGTGTGTGTGTATACCTGTGGAGGCCCAAAGATGATATCAGAATCATCCTGGATTGCTCTACGTCCTTTTGACCTTACTTTAAAGTTTCCCAGATTCCACCTTAAAGTGCGTGAATTGCAGGCTATCACCATTTCCACCTGGCATTAATATGTGGGATCTAAGGTTCTGAACTCAGGTCCTTTTGCTTGCAGGCAGAGGCTTTAACTTTAACCCCTGAGCCGTCTCCTCAGCCCTTCTCCACCAGTTCTTTTTTTTTTTAGTCAAAAACGGTTTCTTTCCTTTTTTTTTTTTTTCAATTTTTTAAATTTATTTCTTCCACTCATACAAAGTTGATAAGTACCCCATTCCCCTCCCTCCCTCTACTCCTCCCTGGATCCCCTTGCTCCCTCCCCCCATTTTTCTTTCCTTTCCCCCCTCCCTCCCTTTCTCCCAGTGCTCCCTCCCCCCCCGCCCCCATTCCTGGAGCATCCTTTAGTGTGCATGTCAAACTTCCCTCTGGATCCTCCTCTCTGATGAGGTATAAGGACTCAGTGGCATTACCTAGAGCTCTTTTTTTTGTGTTCCCCTTTAGTATAGGAACACTATTGTGGCTGTTAATCCTTTGCCCCTAAGATTCTCCACCAATTCTTAAAGTGTAAGTTTTCCTCTGTAGTCCCCATACTACTGTTCTGCTTAAAGATTCCAAGGAGAAAGGTTGATGTCTTCCTGAAAATGTTTGGTGGCGTCCTCATGTCTAATTTCGGCAACCACGCTAAGCAACATGGTGAAGTAGAATAAATCACTAATGTTACCTATGAAGAAGGATTTATTCAAGGCCTTACAACCAGTGGGAGGCAGAAATTCAGCCCTTCAGGAACTGTCTGCTTTAGAGCCTATAGTTTCTACTTTTCATTTGTCTTCTCAGATCAAATATGTTTATGAAAGACAAGCAGATGCAGCATTATGTTCATTGGAGGAAACTTGCAGGTGACCACAACATCTGGACTTTGATCTGGAAGGCTTATGAGATCGGAAAATGTATTGGGGTATCTATTATATTTTGATTATTTAGGTAAAACCTCGGCAACTAGCTCAACTTATAGCCACTTTGGATTATGCTATACGCACTGTCCTAATGCCGACGCTGACTAAGTACTGTTTGTGGGAATACTAATATTGGCACAAATATAAGAAATCCTTTTGTAAGCTTATCACCATTCGAGATGGGGTTTCTGTTTCTGAATGGTGATGAATCAAAATTTGGAACTTTCTGTTTTTCATGGCAGGCCGTAACACAGGTGTTGGTGAAGCTAATAGATCCGCACTGAAATTAGCAAGAGCGTGTGTGTGTGTGTGTGTGCGCGCACACGCATACACACGTATGTAGGACAGAAATCAGCATTGGCTGTCTTTCTCAATCATTCTTACCTTGTATTTTGAGACAAAGTCTCTCTCAGAACTCACAGAATTGTCTAGCTCACAGAATTGTCTAGACTGTCTGACCAATATGCCCCGTGGATCTTCCCGTTAGTGCTTCCCTAGTTCTGGGCTTACAGGTGTAAGCCGCCGCACCTGTCTTTTTACATGGATGCCAGGGATCCAAATCCAGCCCCTCCTGCTTCTGCAGCTAGCACTTTACCATCCAAGCCATTTTATCCCTGCTCCATAGATATATTTTTTAAGTGTATGACATTGCATCTCATCCTTAAAATTTTTTGGTATTTTGTATCTTTGGTAAAGGTCCCGTCGTTTTCATTTTATATAGCATTGGAAACAAATGTAGATACAGCATTAGATGGAAAGCCACTGACAGGATCTGATGTGTTTAGAGACTGTGAACCTGTAGAAGAAAAAAATATGTATGAGAAATTCTATGTGAATTGATTCATGAGTACTTACTGATTTGGACTGGGAAAAGCCTTATAAATTATCACATATGTGCTGAGCTCCTGTTCTTTCCATGTGGGTCCTGCAGAAGGTCATCGAATGCCCTGGTGCCCCGGAGAAAAGTGAGCTGTGGTGCTCCTACCAGCCAGCATCATCAGGAGCACGTGTTGAAACCCAGGCTTGCGAGGCGGTGCTCCAAGACCCTGCGCTCCAGTCAAGGACAGTCACCTGCTCCCACAGACAGGACCCGGACATAAAAAGATAATTAATAATGTCGGGGAGCATATGCCAGGTGCCTAGTCAGTGATCACAGCCATAAATACTCCCGGGTTTCAGGCAGGCAGAGCGTCAGGACTGGTTCCCAGGTGGGAGGAGTGATGGAGGAAGAGGAAAGCAAAGGCTCGACCTTGGTGTGACTGTGGGAATCGAGTCAATATTTTCCTAGAGGCAGGACAAGTGCAGCTGGCTGACTGCTTGTTCAGACTTACTCCAACTTTGTTTTACAGCCAAAGGCCAGGGCACTGTGTGCGTGACGATGGGATCTAAGAAAAGACTAGCCTTTCTCTGTTTCATTTGTGTTATAATTATTATTTTTTTTGTCTTCATTTTGGTCCCACATTGCCAATCCAGGAACCAGCTAGAAACACACACACACACACACACACACACACACACACACACACACGTACATATATATAAATTCACATCTATTTTGAAGGGGACCATCCTTTCCACAGACTTCCACCCACCTTGGGTTCACTGCTGTTTGTCAGAGTTTATTACATTTTGTTCTAAAAGCAAATCTGCTTCATTATAATTAGGGAGGGTGAAATTGTGCTCAACAATTTTTCCATTACAAAAATAAGAAGACGCTTGTTAGTGTGTAATGTACTCACTTCACATGATAAGGAAAGCACTTGATTTCATTTTGCCCCTAAGTATAAAAACCATTTGCAAGGAGTTGTTTTCATGGTGACACGATCCAGAATTCATTGGCCAAAGCTGAACACTGACTAGCATTTGTGAGGGGCAAGTGGAAGCAAAATTCCTTAAAAAAAAAACAAAAAACTACAGAACTTATGATATCTATATGACAGCCTGGAAGATATAGTTTAGAGAGTGACTTTGAAGTTAAATAAATAAAACTGAAAGGGAAAGAAAGTAAGAGAACACACACACACACACACACACACACACACATGCATATTTATGAGCACGTGTAAAATGCCATGAAAACACTCAGTATTGCCCAAATGCTTTCTATCAAGAGAGCACAAAGCACTTTAAAATGTCTCTAATAGAACGGAGCACAAAGAAAATAGCATTGGTTCTGACTTTAATGACTGGAGTACAAGGAGCATAGTTCCCAGCTCTAGCTGTCTCCATGTATCCAGAAGGAGGCGGGTTTAGTCAGGAAGGACGCTCACTCCCAGGACCCGTGCAGAAAATTCCAGCTCTTTTAAATGCTGGTTGGGATACAAGTTCCTTCTTTCAGTTGCTGCAACTGCTTTGTCCTTTCTCCATGTTTACTCCTCTTCTTCCTCCTCCTAAGGCCAGAGCCAAAGTGCTTCCGCATGCTAATAGGTGGGGAATGCACGTAGTGGGCTGGGGAGATGGCTCAGTGGTTAAATTCTATGCCTCACAAGTGAAAGGACCTGAGTGAGTTCAGATCCCAGATCTCACATAAAATAAAATTCTGGTGGATATGATGACACCCATATCAGAGCAATGAGGAAGGAGAGCAATCCTGGATGATTCCCTTGGTTCTCCATACATATACACATTCAGGCATACTCTAGTACACCAGCCTGCACACACACACACACACACACACACACACACACACACACACACACAAAATGCACACACATGCAGAAAAAAGGCTATACTTTCATTTCATTAGGACTCCACAGTACATAGGCAAAAATAAAGCCATGTATTATTTTGGAGTCCTATTTGAAGAATAATCCTTTTTTTTTTTTTTTTTTGAAACCAAATAACTTGAAGTAATGAGATTGAAGCTGTCAGGTTTGATCAAGCTGGCCAGCCATGTCACAGTGCATGTGTGTATGTGCGTGTGTGTGTGTGTGTGTGTGTGTGTGTGTGTGTGTGTGTGTGTGTAGGAAAGGGACTCATATGAAATAGAAGAGGATACTCCCATAAGCTTACAGGAATGATTGAACATATTTGGCACAAGTGGACTTCTGTCCCATTTCATAGCAAATACAAATTTAAAGACTCTAATCATAATGTCTAGAAACTAACCTCATGGCTTGTCCTCTACCCTGGACAAAGATTCCAAAGAATAAAAGAAAAAGCAGAAGGGGAATCCCGAGAATGAAGACACACCTTCTTCCGGCTCTTCATTCTATTCCTTCCACCTCTTAGGCTTTCTTTATTATTATATCTGTTATTTTATTTTTGAAACAGGATCTCATCGAATGGTACAAGGTATCCCCAATTTCCTCCTTGTGCTCGAGAGCTGGGATTACAGGAATACCCCAGTGGAATGCCCAAAAGCCAAACTCTGCATCAGAGGCTTCTCTGTGTGCCCATTTGACAGCTCGGTTTCTCTTATTATTTGAATCTTTCACCTGGAAACCTGCCATTATCAGAGTTTCCATTTCTTAGAGTTACCGAATAAAGTGGCACAGGCTGTATGTTTTAAAAAATAGGAATATATGTTTGGACCTCTTTAGTCATAAGCTATATGCATTAGTGGAATCAATCAACTGCAGGTCAGAAATATGCACAATTTTTTCTTTGACAATCTAAACAATTTAACAATTATTTATGTAGATTTATATTGTGTATCTATTTAGTAATTTAGGAATGGTTTAAATATTCAGGAGAATGTATGTAGGTGATAGTTAAACAGTATACCTTGACCATATGCAAACACTTTACCATTTTTCTTTCACAAGGGACTTAAAACTCCTATGGATTTTGATGTCTTTGTGGAGTCTTAAAACTTATCTCTCATAATTAGCATGTGGTGACCATGTATTGGCAATGTTAGAACCTGGATGTCAAACACTAAAGTGTGAGAGGATTGGTTTCTTCTCTGTGGCTTGCAGAAACTATCTATTCCTTGTGATTTCACAGGAATCCCTGTGTGAATATGTGTCCTTTTCTCCTCTATTAATAAGGAAACCAGTCATAGTAGATTAAGTCCTGCCCTAATGATACCATTTATCTTGATTACCTGTTTAAAGACTCTATTTCCAGACTATAAAGAAACTTGTAAGAAAACTTGACAGCCTAACTTCCATCTCCATAGTCCTCATGGTAGAAACAGGTAACTAGAGAACTGCTTTCCATAGGTCACCCTATGACCTCCACATGTTCAGGCATACACACACACACACACACACACACACACACACACACACACACACAGACAGACACTTAACAGAAAAGGAGAGAGTGTTTTACAACTATCTATCTTTCCAAACACAGCAACCTTCTAAGGTCCATTCTTAAAGGTGAAAACTTCAACATATGAACTTCAAGGTTTCGAACTATTCTGCACATAAGACAAACATGAGCTGTCAAAAATTCATGTCTTTACCCACCTGGAATTGGGAGTGTTATAAACGCCCTCGATAAAGCTGTGACATAAAGAAAACAAAAAAGGAAAATTCTTGCCTCGCATAATTGTAAAGTTGAGCATAAATTTATCACATTTCTAGACACAGCTGGATCCAGACAGATACCATAGCTATGTTATCAGGGGTTGAATCTGTGTTTCACATCTGACGGCTCTGTTTTCCTCTCAGATCACTCCTTATCACACAGGCTTCTCTCTTGTTCATAGGGTGACTGTCATATTCTAGCCTATAAAGAGCTGAATGGGCAAAATCAATGGATGGCCACCCTATGTACATGTCTTCCTTAGCTCACAGGTGCCCAGTTATTTCTCCAATCTCTCCCTGGGCTGCTTCTCCCTCCTGAGGTTTTCTGGCTTCTCTCTCTCAGTTCTCTCAGTTCCTCACTCACACCTTCGGTAGCTCATGAACTTTCAGCGTCCATCCCCACCCTGATGCGCAGAAGCCTTGCCCATCACTATTTCATCTTTTAAATGTCTCATGAAAAGTGCGTGGCCCAGCACGTAGGATCCTCATGTGTCTCTGTGTATGTGTGCCTGGCTTCAGTGGACCAACGCAATAACGCACGACACGTGGAAATTCTGGGAATTTGTAATCTAATACAAACATAAAAGGAGATAGCTATTGGGAACTTCTGAAACAGAGACGCCCATTACGAAATCAGAAATGGCAGACCCTGTTTACACAATCCAATAGCCTAGTATCGGAGAAGATTGTGTCACAGTGTAAAAGCACAGGCTGAAGCTTGGAGTATCTGGAGAAGCACGGTTACGTTTTGGGAGTTTAGACAAGAGTGCCGAAGAGTTGCAGATTTGTTCCTTGAGCTCTCTGTCACTCAGGGACCACGTGGCTTACAAGTCACATGCCAGAGGTATTGTTCTGGTTTCTGCTGATGCCTTGCAGGGACAGGAAGAGAAGAGAGAGACCATGGGGGTGGGCTTCTGTCAGTAAAGAGTCTAGATGCCCCCCTCACCCCATCTGTCCACCACATTGTGATCTAAACAAACAAGTTCCAAAATTTGGCACGTTAATGGGAGCTGTAGAAACATGCAATAGATGCAGCGGGCTGGAGAGATGGCTCAGGGTTAAGACTCACAAGCAGAAGGACCTGAGTTCAGATCCCCATCCCAGGTAAAAGCGCCAGACAGAAATGGCAGTGGCCTGCCCTTCCAGTCCTGATAGGCAGAAGCTGAAAAAATCCCAGAGCAAAGCAAAAAGGAGGTAGAAACAATCCAGGATGATTCTAGAGGTCATCCTCGGACCTCCGCAGGCACACGCAGTACCCTTTGATACCCACAAACATAGGTGAGCAAGAAAAAGCCAAGAGTGGCCCATTGCCTTCTGTTCTCCCCCTGCCATGGCTAGCTTGTTATCCTCCCCCCCACCCCCGCCACACACAGCTAGACTCCGCGTCTATGCGTGTTATCTCAACCCAGACATAGCAATGCTTTGGACCTCTTGGTTTGTCGGTTCTGTTCTTCCTCTGCTGCAAGTAAATATTATCCAAGATTAATGCCTGTATTTATTCCCAGAAGCCTCTCCATTTACTGTTTCTCCTGTTAGGGGCAGATGGCAAGTTGGCAGAATGGTACCAGTTCCTTTTGCAATGCCTGGAGTTTTTCTTGATCAACAAACAGCTCATTGAAAACGTAGGAACCTCTGTTTGCTATTAGGCCACAAACTCTCAATAGTGCACAATTTGAATAGAGCCTCACGTCTAGACGTCTGTGATTGGAGAACCCTGTCCACCCACTTCATTACTTCCTGGTGTTTATCTGAGTGCCTGCCACCTGGTAGATGCTCAATGAATATAATTATTAATGACCGAGTGGGTGAATAAATAAACGAATAAGTGCCTTTCATTGGGGATCCATATTTCATCGCATGATTTTCTCATCTTAACATCTGTGGAACAATTGATGTCAGCATTCGGTTACTGTTGGCCTGAAATCACTGTATTGGCCCTTTTATTGTTTACTCATGTGCAGACGAGTCACAGGGTCATTTGAGCCATGTGTGTTACTGGTGCCGAGTTCAGTTGTTGCTTTTAAATGCAGCAACGTGATGTTTCACTTAGTGAACATTCAAAGAAGCAGTACTGGGCTGTCCATGTGATGGTCCCCTATTTGTCTCTTTGCCTGAGATTCAAAAGAGAGTCAACAACAAAATTTATAAAATGAGTATGAGCAACCAGCTGGACGATCACCAAAAGGAAGAAGTGCAGCATCTCTAGTTGATCTACCCTGAGAAGCTTCACAAAAGGAAAAGAACGCACCGGTAACTCAGAGACAAAATTCTTCAAAAGGGCTGCATTATAAACATGCAGATGTGTTGGGATATTGAAAATATTATCCATAAAAGGTTCAGCAATTAAAATCAATTTTCAGTGACCATTGTACATTCTTCTTTCAAGCATTGTTGTCCGGAAATATTTTTGTTAGTAATGCATAAAGTAATAATGTATCATAGAGTCAGCAGAATTTTTGGTCTTCAAAATAGACTAAAATCAGGGCTGGAGAGAGGGCGTGGGGGTTAAGACTGTGCCTCACAAGCAGAAGAACCTGAATTCAGATCCCAGATCCTATGTAAAAATGCCAGGTGGAAATGGCAGTTGCCTGCACTTCTGGCTCTGGAAGGCAGAACCTGGGAAATCCTACAGCAAAACACAAAGGAAGGAGAGCAATCCAGGATGATTCCTGAAGTCACCCTTGGTCCTCTACAGACATACACACAGTACCTTCTGACACACATACACACACACTCAAAATAAATAAATAAATACATAAATAAACTCGAAAAAAAACAGAATAGAATCAAGAGATATGATAAATTGGAGGGACAAGGAAGGACCGCCAAGTCTTAAATATCTTCACACAGAATGTTTCCTCCTCCTTCCCAAACATCAAAATCACTGTTCTTAAACATGTGCCTGGCTTGGACCTGAGGAAGAGTTTCCCCAATGTCAGATTATGCAGATGATAGAAATTTGCTGTTGAGGGAGTTCATAAATTCCTCAGTGTCTTATAATTGTGTGAGAGAGATTGTTTTTGAATGGAAACGATGGATGGAGTTTGTTTATATTTTTGCGCCCAGAGTAGATACTTCCTCTAAATGTGTACATGCGGCCGTGAAAGGTGTAGCACAGTCATAGGGTGATTCGTGTTTCCCTCTTTGAAATGCACAGGTGAAAGGAAAGAAGCAAATGAAATATCGAGAAATGAGACACAGCAAATTGTCCTCATCAAGCTGTCAAAAGGTGGAGGACATTTTAAAAAAAATGAAGCAACCTATCCTGCTTCGTACTTCTGAGTCAGGGATCAAAGAGGGATTCCCTTTTGAAAATCAGTCACTTCTTTGTTTGTCATCAGATAGTTACAAGTACAAACGCCTCTGTGTACTGGCTAGAAGGCCAGACAACATAACTATCAGTATTTGCACAAATGACTCATAAAGAGACTGAGCAGTACTCTTAAGTAACATTATTCTTTAATTACTATTATTTTTTAGTTTTATAAGCATATTGAGTACTAATCTCTGCTTCCCTCCATCCCCCTTTCTCCCCATTCTCTTCTTTTCCCCTCATTAATTCATTCTACTTCCTCCCACCCTCCTACCCGACCACCTCTATGGAACCTGGGGTTCCTTTTGGCTTGTCTATTCTTATGGGGGTTCAGGCTTCTGTGGTATACCAAGTTGCCCCTCCTCGGGCCACCCTACTAATAAGAACATTTCCCTTCACTCATCCAGTTTTAGTCCCTAAGGTTTCCCTTGTGTTCTTATCTCTCTTCAGTTCCTCATAGTCTATGGGGGCAGGTTGCTATGTCGGTCATTATGTAGGTCTAGTAAGGACAAATTCCTGAAGGTAGCATCCTTGCATTGAGTGGAATGTCTTGTGCAACAGTGGACCTTAAATTATTCGTAACATCTTTCCCTTCCAATGCATCTTTAGTAAAAAAGCAGTAACTTTAGGGCAAACATGCTTGCTGGTGGTGTCTTGGGACGGCGCCTTAGATGGTCAGCAAACAGCATGAAAATCCTTATCACATTCATTCATGGATAAGTGAATGGTTCATCCTTCATCCTGTCACTTAATTGGAGATTTTCTCCTGAAAATACTTTTCTATATATTCTGATCTTTCTGTTACTGGGACTGTGTGACATTATACTTACACTGCTAAGAGTGAGCAGCATGCATCAGCTAAGAATAAGTGACAGTCAGTCCCCTTTTGTCCTCTTCATTCCAATTTCTATGGAATTTTTTTACTAGTATCATTTCTCTAAATATAATATTTATCTACCTGTTAGATTTTCATTTTTTTTCTGTGCTATAGTTTGAATCTTAACTATCCCTCCCAGGGTTCATATATTAAAAGTATAGTCCTTAAACCAGATGTATTGGGAAACAAGAAACTTTTTAGTACAAACCAGTTTATCCTCAGACATGAAATAGTACAAAAAAGAACAAAACACGTAGTCCATTCATGCAGCTACTTCTTAGAGAGATGTCACTAGCCATTTCATTTACGTCTAGGAGAGCATGTCTCTAAAGGGATTCTGGGATATGGCCTTTCCTTGTCCTGCCATTCAACTTCCTGGTTTATGATGCCAAGAGTTTGCTGTGATACTTGCTGCCCACAATTTCATTGTCCACCGCAGGTCCCAAAACAAGAGTTCAAGCAAACATGGAAACTATGTCTCTTTATAAGCTAATTATCTCAGGTATTTTGCTTTAGTGATAGAAAACTGACTAGCAGATCCCATTTCTTTTCAGAGCCATGACTTCTTCTTCAAAGAATTTTTCTATTGTTTCTTGCTTTACTTCTACTTGCTACTCTACACTCCGTGCCTAGTGGGTATTAGACAAGACATTCTCTATCTAAAGCAGAGGAAAAGACATCCAGTTCTAACTACCCTATGAGCATAGTTTACTGCTCAGAATGAGGAGAACCATTCCTAATGTTATCAGGCACAGGCTCTTCCCATCCCTAAGATTTTCTAGGCACACATGGGTGGTTTTGTCTACAGCATGGTTCCTGTTTGTCAGCACATGGAATGATCAGCAGCAGCAAATAGCATCTGCTTCCTGCTTCCTGTGGAGCAACGGAAGAGAGAGGCGCACGTCTCTCCTTTGTCTGCGCTCTTAGCATCCTCGAGGCATGTTTCCTACAGGGAATGAGGTGCTTTCTCAGCATGCCCTTTGCCCTGGGTTGGACCCCATGCCAATTCTAAGCCAATTCCTATTGTCCCTGGAGTGCTGTGTGCCATTGATCTACAACAGGGCTCACAAACACATCCTCGGGAGAGAGACCAGGGCACCAGAAGGAGCTTCCTGCTTGCGTGGGGCGCAATGTCACTAGGTGTCCCCGCTCTCAGGCTGACACAGTAGACAGGGCAGAGTGGAAGGTGAGAACAGAGGATCAAAGCAGAGCCCCTCGGGACATTATGTCCCCCTCTAAATGCACAGGAACAGCTTATAGCTCACATGCCCTAATATCGATCCCCTTCTTGTCTCCTGAGCAAGTCTACTTCCATTCTTTTCCTACACTGTGAACTTCAGTAACCTTCCCCCTATTATCTGATCCGCAAGCCAAAGGGGGACTTGAGATTCCAGCTCATCCCCCAGCTATGCACAACAGCAAATGAGAAAAAGCTAATTCATTCATGCAGCTACTATTAATGATGTTGCTTTGTACCCAGTACCGTGAATGCAATTGTCTACAAAGCATTGCTAGACCAAAACGTGAAATACAATTGGCGCAGGAACTGAAAAGGAATACATTTGCTTCCCTTATACACACGAAACCAAAAGTTTTACGTACTTAGGACGGATTGGGGCCCATGTTGTGGAGGTAGAGAGCCGGGGACATAGAGTAAAAGGAGAAGTCGCGTAAAATCAGGCAGATAGAAAAGTCTCTTTTGAAGAAGTGACCTTTTATCAATGCAACGGAGTGGAAGGAGGCAGACAGGGAAGGGATTGGGGGAGAAGTGCCCCGCTGTGAGGACCATGACTTTTCCACAGTGCTGTCCCTGAAATGAGAAGTTTCCAGCAAGATCGTGGATATAGCACCAGTCAGGAGAGAACCCTTCAAGGAAGGAAGCGCTGATGATGTGTGATTCACTGCTGTCAAGAGGTCAAAAGAGATGAGGACTGAAGCGCAATTGTTCCATTTGGCAACATGGCTGTGTTTTGAGACCTGAGCTGCCCTGTTCTGGTGGGGGGGGGTAGAAACAGGAGAGGATTGGAGTGGACAGAAAAAAAAATTGCATCACAGGCACATGGGGACATCACGTGCACACTGGGTTTTGTAGAAGTTTATCTATGAACTAGAATCAAGTGTCACTTGATCATAGCAGAAGGCGTATGGTCACAGAAGTGAAATATGATTTACTTTTGTTTGTATATTTGTGGTACGTTGAAAAGCTGGAATTGCCACTACTAGTTAAGAATTTCCTGAGGGCAGAGAATTTTATCTGTTCTTTTTTTTTATTTTTAATCCCTCAGTCATTTGGAAAGGCACGATAAATACTTCTTTGTATCTCTATGCATGTATGTGTGAAGGAGGCGCGTGCGGTACAAAATATAGGTCAAAGTGCGATGACATTGTTCAGAAGGATCTCCAAACGGACCCCCACGATGCATGCAACCTACATGTGAAAGGTGTGACATTTATCACAAGTTGAGGTCATTTTAAAAGTAACAAAAACAAGAAAGAGATAGATAACCAGTTCAGAAGCAAAGTCTCTGTTTCGCAGCTTTTAGAGCATGTGTGCATGTGTGTGTGTGTGTGTGTATGTGTGTGTGTGTGTGTGTGTGTGTGTGTGTAACAGAGGGCACAGGAAGGGTCAGGGATCGTATACCCTGGGGATTTGCCCCAGTTATCCCCCTCCCACTTTGTAAAATGTCCAGGCCTCCCATAATATTATGGATAGTTGGAAACCAAACGATTGCAAACACGAGTCTGTGAGACACAGTCCATGTAGCTCAAGTATAAATACAAGAAGAATAAAGAAATGGCATGAAGCATCGCGGCCGTTTGAGGATTTGACTCATAAGCACACAGCCACGCCTTCTGTCCTATCATCGCAAATGCCTGTGGAGAAGAGGGAACCTAATGGCTGACTGATGGGAGTTGGGGTGCAATGGAACTCATGCTCCATTGGATGGATGGTTATTTTGGTAAAGCATACGAAGGAATGAAATGCACAGAGGTGTGCCGGGGGGAGGGGTATTGAGTCCCTGCAGACCAAAGATTTCCTGGTTGGAGCTGAGGTGCCACAGGGCTAGGGTGGTCATTAGAGTGAAGTAGATAAAGGATGAAATGCACAGAGGTGTGTCTTTTGCAGGGGCGGAGGTATAGAGTCCTTGCAGACAAAGATATCCTGGTCGCGCTCAGACCCGAGTGTGTCAGGACCGGCACCATGTCACCTTGTCACACAGCTCTTGTCTAGTCCCTCTCTAACCTTTAAATTTTTCTCCAGGTCCCTCGTCCTCACTCTTGTCCGAGTCCTTGTTACATAGCTCAGCTGCCACATCCATCTAACACGCCAGCCGCCGGCCTCTCATCTGTCCTCTTGCTCCTTCTCTCATCCAAACTATCCTGTGCTACCTTCCCACAGGCCCTGTTTCCATCACCCCGAGTTCCAGCCGAAGGCCTCGTGTTCTTGGGGCAAGCCTAGGGGCCTTGCTCTGTCCTTCAAGGCTGTCTGTCCTTCCATTGAGAGCGCCTTGACTTATCTTCCAGTCATCTCTTGGCAAGAGTTTGCTTCTTAACATCGCGTCTCCTCCCACCCCGCAGCCCCCTTGCTTTTACCTGGAAAGTCCTTCCTCCTTCTGTCAGTGAGTCACATTCGTGGTTTGCGTCCAGATCTTTGTAACTATTGTTTATGGTGTACTAAAGATTCAGTTCAGGGGATTCATCCTGCCAAGAAGTTTTGTCGTATTTTATGACTTCTTTTAATGCTGTGACGACTCTATCACAGGTGCTTACTTTGAAAGCTTCTCTTTTTCACATCATATTTTTATAGTAAGTCAGGATTATAATGGAAATAATAACGACAAGCTCAACTGCCCAGATATGGAAAAAGCAATGTTTCTATATGACACACAAATCACTCGTTTAGCATGCATTAACCTCATTCCACACAGTGAAATATTGCTTAGAGTTAAAACGCATGGCCATTTGGGGAACCCGGAGCTAAGGATAGGTGGGGGGGGACACATCCATACTGTGTGATCAACAAACAGTTAATCAACCAGACCACCGTCCTCCTGTGGTGTTTGTTCTGGGGAAGGGTCCGTTTCCTATGAAGCGGTAAGAATATTCTAGATCTCCATTAGGTTTTACCTGGGAGGAAGTTTCAGAAGCCAAGAGGTAGGTAGATGCTCCAGGAAACCCTGGTCAGCATTTGGCAGGTGGAGAAAAAAGGTGGCTGAGAAGACACCCACTTCTCTCAAGGAAACACATTAGCTGCGCTCGCCTCCTCCACTGACGAGGTACCAGGCTTGCACTCCGGGCTGTGAACGCCGGCTTCCCAAGGGACAGGGCGCCTTTTTATTTCATTTTGTCCTAGGGGGAGCACAGGGCTTCATCACTTGTATGCACCCAGAGTGCCATCCTGTGGCCTAAAATGAGCTGTGTTTGCGTGTGGTTGTGGCAGCTCGTGGTATTGATAAGGGAGTTTATGAGGAGCAACAGTATAGTCAAGGGAGCAAGATTTCTCCAGCCGGCCTAAAAAGTGCGGCCAGAAAGGAGGAACAAACGAAGGAAGACGCAAAGGCGCACCTTAGAATTCCCGTCAGAATCGCTTCCAATCATAATCCTCATCTGGCCCTATCACTGGTTCTATTCTGGTGTCTAATTCTTAGTTGCCATTTTAATTCCTCGGCTGGTTTCCATGGTTTCCTTCCCCCTCCCCTCTCAGATGTACATTAGCAATGATGTTTGCTTTTGTCTTAATTTCAAAACAGATTTTAAAAGGCTAATATTTGTAATGTCAAGAGATTAGGTAACTTGACTTAAGGAAATAAGGCATGTTGCACTTGGGCAGGCTGCCGAGAAACAACAATGCCTCTCAGACAAAGGATGCAGGGTGACTCTCTCCCACAGCCAGAAGCACAGGAAATCCTAGCATGTGAAATGTGACATATTGTTTTAATTCTATGCCTTAGTTCCGGTAAGGAAACAAGGAAACAGGTGTTCTCTTGATGCCACGAGAGGCACGGAATGATGCAAACTTTCAGATGGCAGGTCCACATTGTGTGTGTGTGTGTGTGTGTGTGTGTGTGTGTGTGTGTGTGTGTGTGTATAAAGGTAAAACTCACATGGTATTCAAGTCAATCTTAGTTCAGAATATATTATATGAAAATGAACAGAACAAGATGCCAAGAGAAAGCCATAGCCATATGTTTATATCATTTACAGTAATTTCTTAAAAACCTAAATATCTGATAATAAATATCATTCCTTGGGTATAGAAGTCCTGCAGTAGATGTGCTGGATAGTCGTTGGAAATGATGTTATAGAAGAAACACTACTTAGAGAGAGAGAAGAAATATTCTCATCTCTTAACATATGCAGAAGCAATAGCAAATCACAGAACTTGTGACTGAATTCTTATAAGCGAAATACAACCAAAGAAGATCCTTGTTCTCCTCCTAACCAGAAGTGGAAACCAACCAAGCGAGCCAGGGAATGAAGATTGGAACAGCAGCCTGTTAATGTTCTCTGTCGTATCTCGAACTATCTGGGCACACACAGGTGCACACAGGTTGAGGGATGCTCTTGTTCAGGTTCCGTAGTCTGCACATAGATGTGTCATGCCTCCTCCCGTGAGGAGGAGGAACCTCAGGGTGGATAAAGCAGAGGTCGGATTCCTGGGCTTTTCAAGTGGAGAAATGGAAGCTTATTGCTTTCAGAGCAAGAGAGGAAAGTGGACACAGGACTTTGACTGCCCCTTAATTAGTGCAGGTCTCAGAAGAAGGACCTGTCACTGTCACTGACGTGCCTTGAAGCCCCGCAAATCTGGCAAGTGATTTGCAAAGCTGAATGAATGCAGTATTAGGGATGTATCTATGCCGTACGTATTTTCTGCAATGCTGTTCACTGCCTCTAGAAATTATGAGCACTTACACACAGAGGCAACAAACATGACACATAATATGAAAGCATAGACTTCTAAATATTTCGTATATGTATATATTATGGATTCATGCTATACTTGTTTTATTATTACATCATGACATGAAATATCAAATGCCTCCGTATTGTCTCAATTTATTTTTATTCTTTGACAGTTTCATACATGCCCACGCGGAATTTATATCATTTTCACGCTTGCTACCTGATCTCACCTCTTTCCTCTTTCAAACTAGCCTCAACCTCCAATGGTCTCTCAGAGAGTGTAGAGCCTCAGGGGATCTTCGCTCTTTCACAGAAAATGTTGATAGGTCTGTGTAGGTCTTACGAAACTAGACCCAGCTACAGTGAATTCATGTGGGCAGCATCAGGTCCAAGAGACACTGTCTGGAAGCATCCTCAGTCTCCTACATTCTTAAAACACGAGCAGAGAAGCTGCCTGGAGCCTACACGGATGTCCACTGAGGAGTCTTCTGTGTGTGGGTTATACGTTTGCATGTTTGTGTGAGCACATATGTGAGTGCATGGGCATGTGTGTGCAGGTGTATATGTGTGCACAAGTACTTGTGTATATGTGTGTGTGAGAGAGAATTGGGCCTGTGTGCATACTTGTGTGTGTGTATATGTGTGTCTGTGTACATGTGGTTAGTAGGGAACAAGGAAGGACAAAGGAGATGATGTGCACTCAACTATAGCCGTGCTCCAACTGCAGGTGTGCATGCATGTGTGTATGTGTGTGTGATGTATGTGCATGCATGTACATTGATAATATAGTTCCACATTAGTTGGTAGGAAACATAGGACACAGGAGATGGAGAGTTTTTATTTGTAGGAATGGTTAGCTATGTGTATGCACATGTGTGTATGTGTTTGCATACATGCACATGCATGAGTGAGTACATGTGTGTGCATGTGTATGAGTGTATATGTTGGTGATACAGTTGCATACTGTAAGTTAGGGAGCATGGAAGGATGGAGGAGATGGAATGCACCTGTTGGTAGAAATGGTTAACCGTGCATATTCATGCATGTGTATGTGCATGCGTGTATGCACAGGTGTGTGTCAAGTATGTATGCTGGTGGTATAGTTTCACATTTATTGTTAAGGAACATGGAAGGATGGAGGAGATGGAATGCGCCTGTTTGTAGGAATGGTTAACTGTGCATATTCGTGCATGTGTATGTGCAGGCATATGTGCACGTGTAAGCACATGCGTGTATGCATACGTGTGTCGAGTGTGTATGCTGCCATATAGTTTTGCATTGATTGGAGGGGGCCATGGAAGGACAGAGGAGATAGAGGCTCCTTGTCTGCAGCAATCATCAACTGCAGGAAACTCAGTTCCCCAGTTTCCGTTCCCAAGAAGCCCCCTGCAAGTCTCTCCTGGGATGCAGCACAGAGCTGTCATCTCTTCATCAGTCATCTTGACAAGTGTACAGAAAACGAGCGAATAACAAGATAGAACATATGAAAATCCTTGCCCCCATTGAAAATATTTCTGAACAAGGCAAAATGTCCAGATAAACCACTTATTAAAATATAATCAATAAAGTCAAGTCCATGAATATTGGACATTAGGTATTAGGTATGGTGGTGAACTCTTCACACAAACTGTCTTATTCTGTCCCCTTGAGTAGCAACCAGAGCAATAAGTAAGTAACTGTGTGCTCTCTTTCCACTGAAGAGACGGCACAGACCACCAGAGAGATAACTGTGTATCCACTTTCAGACATGCAGCATTTAAGGAGCTGTTCAAGGTCATTCAGCTCATAGGACAGGGGACCGAATTCATTCATAAATAATGGGAATCCCCGGGTCACACTCTCCCCCCTGTCCCCAGGGGGCTCCACCGCCCATTTCTTCCATAGGAGCTGTTAATTTGCTTTTTGAGGTCTGACTGCAATTTTGGAGGTGGAGAATGCTTTCGGCTTCAAATGTGGGACCTCTTCGAGAAACACTATGGAACGTTTAAAGCCATCAAATGAGTTTTATTAAAAATAACTACAACAAGATCCGAGTCATCAAGAACACATTTGCGTTGCAGGGAAATAAATAAATAAATGGCTGGTACTTGAAATAGAAGCCCCAAAGCAATATGCAATCATATAACAAATAAAAAGCGGGTCTCTGCCTGACTCATGAGCCCACTGCCTGTCCTTCCCCTCCCTGCTTCCCAGTTTATCTTTCAGTTAAAAGGAACAACCCTCCTCCTTCCTCCCCAGGGGTAAATCATTTCATTCCCTAGTATTCTTTTCTGCTTTTTTTTTTTAATGTAAAATTGAAAACGTGAAGCTGGAGAAATCCTAGAATCCAGCCTTTGAATATGAAATTTAATTTAGGGGACAGCATGGAAGAAACGCTGCAGAACCTCTCTCATGGATTCTGAAGGAACATGAAATTAAATATTGGTAATTATTTGATGTGCTTCTAAATGCAGACTCTAAATCCATCCTATCCTAGGAACTTCCAGATGTACCGAGCATTAGTGTGACAACTGCAAGGGCGAAATGCTTTAAAAATGATGAGAAACCTCATTTTCCAAACCAGATGACAGACACAAGAGTTGGCAGTGAGTCTACAGGAAAACATAGCATGCAGAGGGAGATCTAAAAATACTGTAAACAAAAACTGAAAGACAACTTGGAATTTCACTTGAGAAATGTAGATTTTAAAATAGTACTTGTGCCTTCTTTTCCCCTTTACAATAAAATTTGACAGATTTTTAGCTCTATGAGACTTCTTAAAAATGCTTGTCATTCTTTCTAAATTATATACATATATGCATACAGACACATATTTATATATCTACCCTATACCCTAAGAATTCCAAATGTGCTACTTTACCATGACTCCATGCTGACGTTCTAAACCCGAGTTTCCAATGAGCTGATTCAATGTCCTTTCTTCACTAGTAGCTCACCCAGGTTTAGGCCAATAGGTTACCAAGGACCAGTAGAAAATACAAAGGGTCGTTACTATAACCCAAATCTCATGAATTAGAGCGGCCTTATGATGCGGATATCTCTGAGGGCTTTCGATGTTAGTGGCATGTGAACCATTTGCAGAAATCACCTGACCTCTGCAGAGGAATGAGATGTAAAACATATACCCCCTGTTCCCATGCCCCTTTATGAATATCAGAATCCATAAGATCGGAAGTGATACTGTGTGACCATATTGGTGATGGAGTGGGTGGGGTGGGGTCTCCAAAAGCCCCTAATATTGACAAACTCAGCTGAATGCATACATTAAAGAAATACACGAAAGAATGTGTAAACTATAAATTAAGAAGAAAGGTCTTCACAAATTCAATATGTATCACAAAGCACTCAGCACTTTTTTATTGTGCTGTTACCTTGGAAATGTCCAATTTGTGCTTGTGCTGCATGTTTGAAGACATTGTACAGAAATAAAACCCAAGATCTCACTCACCCCTCCTTTCCCCAAATTAGGATGATTCCCCATCTTAAGCCTGTGTAAGCTATGGAGGTCACGGGAAGGGAGTCGATAGCACATCTCTACACACAGTCATAGGGCAACTTACAGGTACCTACCAGTCACTGGCAGGATGGCAGGAGTGTGATCCAACCCGCTTCTTGGGGGTGCATATGCTATAAAGCAAAATGCATTGAAGCGTTTTCAAAATTCATTGCAGTAGCTATAAAATATATAGACCCTTCAACCATATCTTCAGGTCAGATTCAGAACTGAAACACGGTTGAAGTAAATGCAAGAAGAGAGCAAAATGGAACACCAGGCAGGCAAACACCTAGTCTGTGGCGCTTGGAAGAATTCTGAAAAGCCTGAATACAAATTAAGCAGCGTGTGCAAGACTCTGGCGACTGGTCATGCTGGTTTGCTAAAGCATTCCACTTGCTCTCCTAACTTCCACCACAACAGTCTTCTTCATCCTCCCTCACTCCCTCACTCTCTCCCTTGCCCTTTTCTCTCTTTCTCTCCCTTCCTTCTCCCTTCATTGCTTCCCTATGTCCAGTGAGAGGCCTATGTCCGTCTGTTCAGCCAGCTGGAATCAGTCACTAGATTGCTGGGTAGCTTTGGGGACCCTTTGCTGATTAAGATAGATATGGCCTTTCCCTAATGGATCTTGCAGATATTTAAAAAATATCCATATGAAGAGCTGGAGAGGTGATTCAAGAGTTAAATCTCTTTCTCATACAGCAGAAGAACCTGAATTCGGATTCCAAATGCAAGAAAAAAAAATGCTAGGGGAACTTCACTTCCCCGGAAAGGAGAGCGAGGGAAAACCCAGAGCAACACAAAGGTTGAGCAATCCAGGATGATTCTAGAAGCCTTCCTTGGACATCCGCCGGCATCCACAATGCCCTCCAACACACACACACACACACACACACACACACACACACACACACACACGATAGATATTGAATAAGTAACTTAAATTACAGACAATCATGTGATAGGAATGAGTTCTTTGAAACCATATGATGGGAAGCAAACCTTACCCAGGAAATAAGACAGACTTCTCTGGATACATGCTGTTTGGATTCGTGTGTTTTGCAGGAATGGGGGCTTTGACTTGTCCATTAATTGACTGGACTCCTCCCCATCTCCCTGAGTGTTGCCTAGAACATCATAGACCCTCGTGCATTTTTAAACAGAGAATCCAGATTGTGACTGTGTATAGGGATTAACTAAATCAATGGTCAAGTGGGATGTGTGTGTGAAGCATGAGGTTGTCATGTCCAAACAAAGGGTGGCTCTGAACCGCACGTGAGAATTCAGCATTTGAAACATCCATGACCTTCTTTAGTCCAAATTGAGATGGACTGTAATTCTCAAGATCACTACGGGCTTCAAAGAATCAAGTTTAAAAAATAAGAAAGAATGTGGCAAATTCCAGTAATAAATTCATAGATAGTTTGAAACTCTTGTATTTCACATTGGTTGGGATGTGCAAATAACACCATTAGAATAAGTCGCCTGTATTTAATGTGGAATCTTAGAAAATGTACCATTACATTTTGTACCAAATACATTATGGTACCAAATGTACCATTACATATGTGATTTGAACTGTACTTAAGATGCAAAATGGCAATGAATAAGATCTATGTGTAGGTTTTGTATTTTCCATGGATATAGCCTATGAGAGTCTGACATGTACTGTTTGATCTGAGACATGATAACACCCCATTTGTTTTTGAACTTCGATGGCTCCTTTGCAGAGAGCAACACGCTTCCGGGCTGACATGCTGTGATGTTATAAATGCTTCTGGGTGATGTACAGTGATATCATCAAAACCGTGTTGACCTATGATTTGATCATCACATTGTCAATCTCAATTCAAAAACTTTAGTCTCCTAGAATGCCACAGGCCAAGTAGATGCTAAGATCCGCGCAGAAGCCTGGAAAACACCAGTCACATTTTTTCCCATCCGAGTTTGTTTGCTCAAGTAGGTGATGTTGATTGGTTTTATGGTGAAGAGGGGATAGCGGGAGGCAAATTGGCTCATCCCTTCAGGACAGAATAACAGAGCAAGAGCAAGGCCATTCCCTTCAGACTGAACTTCAGCTTGAGGAGCTTTAAACCCCTAAGAGGAAAAATTTTTAATGATTAGGCTGTTTATACTCTGATTAGATACATTCAGGCCATGGCTATAGGTGGAAGCAGAGAAATGTGTGGTACAAGCTGACTGAAGTCCAGGTTCGTGTGCACAGAGACACTAGAGTCCACAGAGTCCTGCTGTGTGTGCAGCTCTCGAGCAAGCAGCACAGATATATAAACACAAAGCAGGAAACTGAAACCTGAACATTAACAGGAAAGAATGTAGGCTTACGTCAATTAAGAGGTATGCAATGCATCGTGAGTCTATGTCCATGAGACTTTCAGACAATATTCACGCTGCCTTCTGTTTTTCACTCACTTGGAATTAGGAACAAGCAAGTACTAGACCTTCATTTTTCTTGAAGGAGAGAAGACAAAAAAAGTAGGTAATCCTCCCACTTCCAGACACACTCGTTTGTGCAATATTATGCAGTCTGTCTCCCATGTGTACACACCCCAGTAACCATGTGCCTGGGCTCATCTCGCCATGCTAGTTAATCTCGATTGTCAACCTCATTGTATTGATCCATGACAAGGAGATTAGTAAAGCATGCTTCTGAGTATGTTTCTGAGTGTCTTTCTGAGGATCACATAATGTCAGGAGAGTTACGCTCTGTATGGATGCCACCACCCAATTCATGGGAGAGCCCAGGAGAACGAAAAGAAACAGAGGAGAAGCCTTGCACGCAGACTTGTAGCTGCTTCCCAGCTCCCATGTGGAGAACAAGTGTGTCATGTCCTCTTGCCAGAGGCTCTGTCTTCCTGCAGTCAGAAACAACTGGACCAGCCAGCCATGGTCAAAACCTTAGAAATCATGACCCCAAATAAACCTTCTCCTTTGAGGTTGTTATCATAGGAGTTCGTTGCAGCTATGAAAAATGCAAATAACACATTCAGCTCACCTAGTAAAAGATACAGCTTGTCTTTCCCTCTGCATCTCCTCTGTGAGATTTTCTGCTTCAAGAAGCAAGAATGGAATTGACGTTAGGATACACTTGTCCTGCATGGAAATTTTGGAAATGTGCTTGTTATTTTCACTTAAGGCAAAATATTGTTGTCCCAGTGGTCCATATAAGAGCACTGGAAATCCAGCTTCACCTCCCCCCATTGCGAAGGCCCCAGTGATAGTCCATATTGGTTAAATATATACTGGATGCCTATCCCGTGTCCAGACAGCTTTTGCAATATTAGAGGTGAAACCTCGCTCCATGAAGAAAATTCCTCAGCAAAGATTGCTCTGGAAGACTAAACGAGGGAGAGAAATGCATTCTGGACCAAGGTCAAGCCTTTTTGGGGGGAGGGGCCCAGTATGACAGAGTGGTCCCAGCATCCCTTCAAGTAGGAGTTCACGAGGTTAATTTGCTGTATGCTTCTGAAACCCAAAAGAGAAAATTTTAGAGGACTATGAAATATCTTCTTGGGGGTTAGGGAAAACTTTGCAGAAACAAAGAAAGCTGCAGAATGGAAGTGCCAAAGGTGATAAAGAAAGATATTGAGGGAGTGGAGATGCTAAGCCCACAGCTCGAGAAAATATTAGCCTTCTGTATAGTTCAATAAGTGTGATGGACTAGTGCTGCTTGTTAATGGAGGCTGAACAGTGTTCTAAAATGGCTCAAAGAAAATATTTACTTCTCAGTCACAGTCGTAGTGAGGTGAGCAAGAGGTGAGTGGTTTTCTTTCACAATGTCATTCGTGGAAGGCAGAGACCCAAGGTAACAGAGGCTCAGCCACACTCCACATAAACCTTCCAAGGTTATCTCCATAACGAATAACTGTTTAGGGAAAGCTACGCAGGCAGACACCGTCTTAATCCTTTGGCTATGTATTGAAAACTGGGAGATTTTTAAAGAAAAAAAAAAGACACCTTAATTTTCTATAGCACCAAGGGACAGAAAATCCAATATTCAGGTAATGATGTCTTATAAGGACCGTCTCGCTGTGTTGTCCCTGGCAGAAAACAGAAGCATGAGAAAAACGTACGACCTCTGAAACATCTTTAGGTATTCCTCCCATTATCTTGATGGGTAGTCGTGACCTCACGATCCCTGGCAATGTCCTCACCAGGAGTTGCTTGAATATACCCTGGGCTTGGTCACCTGAAGATGCCCTTTTATTGTTTACATGGTGCTGAGAATTTCCAAAATTGCTTCAAGTTTTTTTTTTTCCGTGTGTGTGTGTGTGTGTGTGTGTGTGTGTGTGTGTGTGTGTGTGTG
This sequence comes from Typhlomys cinereus, assembly GCA_023101885.1. Lineage (NCBI taxonomy): Eukaryota > Metazoa > Chordata > Mammalia > Rodentia > Platacanthomyidae > Typhlomys > Typhlomys cinereus. The sequence continues at coordinate 1,453,252 of JALPQD010000491.1, forward strand.
TGTGTGTGTGTGTGTGAGTGTGATACGTGGGTCGCTGGCTATACATGAGTGCAGAGACCTGTGTAAAAGAGTGTACACTTGAACGCGTGTGCCTGTAGAGACCTAAAGGTGACACTGGGACACTGGGACACCTGGGAATCATCCTGGATCGCTCTTCCACTGCATTGCTTTGTTCCGGAGAGTCCCAGGCTCTGCCTTCCAGGGTCAGAATGACAGGCCACTGCAATAGCAACTGGGCATTTTTGCATGGATTCTGAGGATCCTAACTTAGGTCCCTTTACTGGTGAGGCAAAAGCTTTGACTACTATACCATCACCCCTGCCCTGAATAGATTGAACTTTCATCACCAATTCCTTCTTTATCTAACGTGTTTCCTTTTATTTTAATGTACAGAGTTAAAATAAACCCATAGCCCACTTTAATATTTTGCTTAAAATTTCTTCTGCCTAATATTCTAGCGATTGGCCTTTAATTTCCTTCCACAAATCCCTTATACATAGATGCAATTCATTCCAATGCTTTGTCATCTTATAGTAAGAATGTCCTTTAGTTCAGTATCTAATAATTAATTTTCACTGCCATTTGACATTTGCTCAGAATGGTCTTTCTGATTCAGATTTCTGCCTTGATCCAGATCATCTTACCATAGGTCATAAATAAATAACAGACTTCCTCTGAAATTCTTTTTTTCTGGACCTTCCCCAGAATCATATTTAACAACCCATTGAGGACACTTTGTTTTTTTTTCTAGTCTACCCCATTCTAGCTTCTTCCCATCACCCACTTTCCTGAGAAGCTTCAGTATTTTCAGATATTTCTGACAGCGTCCATTCCACTTTTCAGGAAAATCTAACGGAATATCACAGAGTTTAATTTTGAAGCTTCACATCAAGCCTTAGCATCTACGGAGGCCTTTTTCCTTCGTCTTCACGTGGTATGGAGGAGAAAAGCAAGAGAGACCTGTGACTGCATGTGTACCAGAGTCAAGTGCTGAACTCATCCTGTCTGTTAGGAGCTCACTGCTATGGTCACTTGCCGAACCTCCTGCTCACTAGTACCGATCCATTCCTAAGGGTAGAGTCCTGGTGGTCTAAACCATCTCTCAAAAGATCTCCCATCTCCACACTGTTGACATGGGCATTAAGTTCCAGCATGTAAACACTGGGGTGAATTCAAACCATGGACATTACCTTGCTGATTTTTGTGAACAATCAAGGAAATGGTGCACAGTGTCGTTTTGCATTGGTTGTTCCTGGGGCCATTCTTTCATCTAGTTGCTAGAGAGACTCTGAGCTATGTATGCTGAGAGATGTACACTGAGAGAAAGTTGAAAATTCAGAGTTAGATCACCATCTAGTAGGGATTTCTATAAGTTGGGTCCTGACACCTTTAAAATGACCTTTTGTTTGTAGAAGCAACATAAATTCACACCATGCCATAGTTTACTATTGAAAGACCACTATTCTGGTCTTTCTAAAAATCATATGCTCACGTACATGCTTGACTTTGACCTCACATGTAATATCTCTCTGGAAAGACATTAAATGTAGTGCAACATGCTATGATCTTATTCATCTTGTAACCATGTAGGCATTATGATGAAATTACACAGAACATTTTGTGGTCATATGTCATGATGCAGGCAATCTTTCTTAATTTGAGAACTCTGTGACTTTCAGTAAGTTCGTATTAACCTTGCCTAGTTTCAAATCCAGTGCTTTAATGACAAGAAAAAAATAATTCGATTACAGAAATTGTCCAAAGGATTAGAAAAATTCCGAAAAATACCTAACAATGAAAGCATTAATCTTAGCACAGCACCCTACTTTTTATATCAGGACACCTCTGACTTCCTATCTCAAAAATATGTATAAACCAAGAGTGTGGGTTGAGTTTATTTAAATAACTTAGTATCTACAAAGTTAAAAATATTATCTTTTATCTCAATATATTACCATCAGTCACCTGTCTCCTTGGATCTGTGAATTTGGTACAAAGTCGTGTGTGTGAATCTTCGGTGGTGTCTGCATCCTTGTCGAAGGTCTAATTACTTTCACATCAGTTAACTACCACCTTCATTTGTATAAAGCCAAGGCTCTGCAGATCTGATGTGACAGCGCCATCTATGTTTCTAACCTCTTCTGGGATTGTCTTTAGGGGAATGCAGACATGTAAAAGGCCAATCTACATGTCCTCAAGTTGATCAAGTCTGTCTGTGGCTTCCCGGCTTTCCCTTGACTGAGATGTTTATACAAGCTTCTTGGCCGGCATGTAGGACAAGGACATTTTCTGCACTTCAGTCAGGTTGAACAAGAGCGCGGTTTGTGCTCCTGAAGAATGGCTGGCGTGGTGACCACGGCCTCCCCAGCGTCCAAGGATCACAGCAAAAGTGCACAGAAGCCGGGAGAGAAAGGCTTTAAAGAGAGAAAGGGCAGTTTCGGGACCGCTGGCCTCCTAGATCCCTTTCCCCCCTAGGGTTACCTCATTCAAAGTCTTCAAACGAAGCCCCTGTGTCAGAACCATGTCTAGTGCTAAAGGCCTAGAGAAAGCTCCATTTCCCCGCTGTGCTTCACACAGACACCGAGCTTAGGACAGCCCTCCATTATGCATCTGTGCCAAGCTGACTGCTCCACCCAGCCACGCTACTTCTAGGGTAGACTCCATCCTATCTGGGTCAGCCCATTAGCCCGCATTCCTCTTCACCTCCCCCAGCCCCTCTCTTGCAGGCTGCTGCAAGTATCTCCCCGCACAGGGAAAAAAAAAAATGTAGCCTGCTTCTTCTAGGTGACAAAGAAACGAGGAGAGAGCTTCACAATAAAGGGGGGAAAAGTGAACTAGATGATGATGGAGCATTGAATGATGAGTGCTAAGAAATAATAAAAAACGGATTTCTGATAGGAAGGAAGAGATGAGCACTGAATCTTGATAAGGGGGAAAAGGAATGTGCCTTGGCACAGAGAGGTGACATCTGACTTGATTGACACCCGCTTGTGAGATGAGGATGACAGAGCAGCAGAGACACTGCGGAGTGCAACTAGCCATCAGGAAGGTACTGAGAGACCTGGGCTGGATCAAAGGAGAGAAAGAAGACCCCCCAGTTTGGACAGCAGCCTTAGTGAGATCAAAGGTAGTGACATCTTAGTGAGATCTCTTATCATAATAAGGGATGTAGTTCTATTATTTCTTTAAAGGTCACAGAGATGGGGCTGGGACAATAGCTTAATGGTTAAAATCACTGTCTCACAAAAGGACCAAAGTTAGGATGCCCAGAGAGATCCTAAGGCCAGGAGAGCAAAGCAGTAAGGTAGAAGACCAAACCAGGATGATTCCCAATGTCACCCTAGGCTTGCATGGACACATACTCTCATGTGTCCCTTTGTACACGTGTATAGCCACACACATACAACATGTATGCGCGCACACACACACAAACACACAAATCAAATAAAATATAAAATAAAATAAGTCATAGAAATAAGAGTTTCTTTCTAAATAGGAAAAGAAAGAAACCTGTGTTCTCTTGCCCAGAGTTAGACATTTTTATTTACATGGCTCAATTATTCTGTATCATGAAAAGGTTTTTATCTTAAGCCTCGCAGTCAAAATCTTAGTCTTTTGGTCTGTCAAATTATAGCAAAAACGAAGGACCACAGAAAGAATGTTAATATGATTTATTGACACTTTCAAATTGGGATTCCTGAGTGACAATTTCATTGTAACTTTCCTTATGTTTTGGATAAAGGGTAAAGCCTTTCTTTAAGATGATTACAATGAAGACTTTTATTTAATGTATCAGAAATTACACCATTATGAAGGTCCCAATTCCAAAGGGTGATTGCTAAAAGCCATGTTCTTTCTTTAAGGCATGGTCCCCCATTTAAAAGCACTTATCTTTGAAAGCATGAATAAAATAGTTAAGGGAATTGGTGCTAATTAGGACTGACAAGCTGACTATAAACTTCTGCCCTCTTTTCCTTCTTGGTGTGTTTTTTATGAGTTTTATGCAAAACATTGGCATAAATGCCTTCTTGTGTATGAAAACACAGATTTCAGATTTCTGTGGCCCTGAATTTTACATCTAAATTCGTTCCCTATTCTTCCATGTATGGGAAGTAAAAGAAGTGAGAGAATAAGAAACCGCAGGTTACGTCAGTTAAAATATAAAGCGCCCAGCTAGAAAATAAGAGTGAGCCAGGCTTGGCTCGCCTGACACTATAGCTCCAACAATGCTTGTGTTCCAAAGTAAAGCTTTGATGAGATTTCAGAGTTTATTTCCACTTTCCACAGTGTCTGATCTTCATCAGTTATGTGGAGAGGCCACTGTGACACAGACTTGCCAGGTTATTTTTCCTCCCTGAAATTGTTCGAAAGTCAGGATTATTCAGTGTGCTAGAGTTCCATTCATTATGCTTTTTTTTTTTTGGCTTTGGCTTTGGATATATTCTGTTGCATCTTGGATGTGGTCCGGTGCTAAATGGTGGCCACCCTGTAGGTGATGAAATGCCTTTGGGTATGTTTTTGTGGAGCTCGCCAACTTGTACGACATGGGAAGCAAGAGAGCAGGCTTGACACTATCTGTGGAGTGCTGGAACTACCCCTAACTCTGGGCTACAACTGAAAGCAGGCATACAGGGGGTGCAAACCTTGAGAATGAGAAAGGTTACAACTTGGAGGAATTAACTGGATGTTCTCCAGTTGTTATTCCAATGACAAATGGAGTACTTTGGCTAAGGCATGCTTCACCATGCATAACCAGTCCAAGTCAGAGAGAGAAAAGGTTGAAACAATGAGGGTATTGTTTACTTGGTAAAGAGCAAATAATTGTATTTTTATAAATATAAGTATTCATTTCCTTCTACAATAGACTGAAGAATAGATGTTGCTATCTCTCACAGATGAACAAAGCAACACTGAGAAGTCAAATTTATTTTTATTAATTTTGAAGTTCACATGCAGAGTAACATGAAATAGTAGGGACCACTACAGGTTTCTGTTGGGTTGCAGCCTTTGGTTTTCACTGATTGGAAAGGTAAGAGATGTTTATAGTGCATGCATTTAGGACTTAAAGTACAGATTATCCTTAAAGCAGCGCTTAAGTAAGGGTTATTAATGAATATACGAACATCAAAAACACATTGTCGTCTGTCTCTTCCCCCATTTCCTTTCTCTCACACTTCCAAAGAGGATATTTAGTCTGATTGTTTTGCTATGAAAATATATGGAAATATTATGGAAGTGAGCAGAAAGAACGCAATGGGCAAGTTGATTTATTTGGTGAATAAGCAGCAGGGACGACGATGGAAAGTAAAGAATAAGTCATATTATGAAAGAGAGAGAGTCATTTTGGAGGACTTAGGGAAAAAAGGAAGGGGAGTTAGCTGCTTGCAGTTGGTGAGAGATTTGGGGGAAAGTAGTAAACAACTTTCAGGAAGTTTTGCTGTGTAAAAAGATAAGGTTTGCTGAATATTGTGAGATGCAATTTTCCATTAATCCTTCTATGTACTTGGAGAAATTTTCCGGTAAAAAAAAATCTACAGTTTTTCTGCAGCACTCTGGGAGTTTAAATCATGCTTTTTTTTTTTTCTCTCACTTGTCGCCACACTGAGATGCGATCTTTACATCTGACAGGCTTACGGATCAAGATTTCTTGATGGAAGAGCTTAAGGCACTATATCAGTAAATTAGGCTATGTAGATAGAATATGCAAAAAAAAGAGAATTCAACTTTCCCCTAGTACTTTGCTATGAAGTAAATTACACCCATATAATACTTCTTAACCTACCTGTTCCGAAATGTACATCTATGTGAATCACTATGTATGTGTGTGAAATTTTATTTCAAAAAGTATTCCTTTGTTTGAGATACTGCAAGTGATTAAGTTATTATCTGCTTATTGGATATCCCACTGTTCCTAAGTACTTTTTTATTATGAGCCATGCTCTCATGAACATATGTATAGCCAAAACTTGGGGCCCGTCATAGTTTATTTACCTAGGAACAATAAGAAAAAATGAAAGTGGAAAGAAAAGAACCCATTATAAAAGGGATTTAGTAGTTTCTTGAACTTAAATACCAAGTTATTTGAGACAGAGAAAAGGAAAGATCCAGGTAATTGTACCAAATGAAGGATCTAAGTATAGAAAAGCATGAGAATGAGGCATAGAGGACCCAAGTAATGTTACATAACAAATCAAGAGATGACAATCTTTAAAAATGTGGAAAATTTTATTTTTAAAAAGAGAAAGATGGGCTGGAGAGAGGGCTCCGGGATTAAGACTCTGCCTCATAACCAGACAGTTCTGAGATCAGATCCTGAATCCCACCTAAAAATTGCTAGGCAGAAACAGCAGTGACCTGTACTTCTGGCCCTGAAAGGGGGAGACTGAGAAACTCAGAGCAAAGAAGAGATGGAAGGAATCCAGGGTGACTCCTGAGGTCACCCTAGGGCCTCCATAGGCACACACAGTGCCATCTGACACACATAGACACATACATGCAAAAATAAAAAAGGGAAAGATACATATAAACGTGTTGGTAGTCTATTTGATAACTTCTTGGTGAGCAAAATTTGCTATGCATGTATGTAAACACATACATGCATATATATGTATGTATGAATACATATATAGTGCATAGATAATGTATATGTATGTATAAATACATACATAGTATAGTATCCTTATAATTTATGCATGTTTAAAACTACAGTTAATTAAGAAAAGCATAACATACAAAGCCTGAATGTATACATACATATATACAACTGCCCTCACTTATGCAATCAACTGCAAACCTTCCCAAACCCCCAACCCTTATCCTAAAATTTCCCATGTAACAAAGCGTCCAGAGAAAAATCTGGCTGCAGATATTCAGAGGGGTCGTCAGACTCCATGACCAGCTGTTGCTGCCCTCCAGAATGGACTAATCTCGTGATCTGTACACCCCCATATCGTCTCCTCCTGGAAGGTATTTGTCCTGTGAGAGAAACTAATTGACAGGAAGGAAGGTAGAAGTATGAGGAAGCACCATGCCACAGTCTAACATCCCATGGCATATTTTAATATCAAAACCAGTTGCTCTCTTCCCTGCTTCGGTTCTCACATCAACGCTAGGGCTAACCTGACGGTGCAGAAATGTGCATAGACATGAATGGAAGTTGACATTCGTTATTCTCCGTTAGCATTTCGGCTGAAATGCTGCAAAGCTAATAAGTGGGAGAGGCTTGCTCAAGAGCGTACTTACTCCTTTTCCCTCTGATTCATGTTAGAACGTGATGATGCCCATCACAACGTCAACAGTGGGCTAAGGTGTCCCCTGTTAGCGATTCTTTTTAGGTTTCTGGAAATGAAAGCCAAGCTTACGCCTTGTATGTAGGTGACTAGTATGGCTGATCCATGGTTCACCAAGTTGACCAAGCTTCAGAATCTACTGAATTACCCCAAGGCTTATAAATACAGAGAAAAAGGGGAGGAGTCAGAGGGCTCAGGCCACACCCCAGAGTTGCTGATTCCACCGGCCTGGAAAGAGCCCAAGAATTGGGTCTCTGAAGGAATTTACCCATCAAGGGGCCAATTTGGGAAACACAGGGCTAGTGATATAATAGACCAAGCTCAAAAATATAAATTTCTCCAGAGATCAAGTAGAATGTCAGTGACTGAACAGAGTTGTGTGGGAGATTTCAGGAGACATTGATCGTCAGGGATGTGAAGCACGTTCTCTAGAAGGCGACCGCCCCATCCTGTCTTCTGCAGGTCTGATCACGTGCCCTCAGCTCGCATCTCTGAAGAGCAGACAGCAGTGTATACTTTACCTGCCCTTTGCTAATTTGCATATGTTGAGGGCTAACAAAGATATTATTTGCTTAGTAGGTGGCAGAAATAAATGTGTCTGCAGACCCCATGTGGCCATGGAGTTACTTCTTCATGAAGAGCAAATAGTAACTCTAGCCCCTCAAACATGCTTGTAAACTTGAATTACATGAAGATGTCAAAGTCTTCACAGCGCTACTTTCATGTACAACCTTTAATATCCCGTATATCTAATACTGGCAACAACGTTCAAAGAAAAACTTGCTACTTGGTCATGTTGATTACCCTTTTAATTAATCTTCTCCTTTGATTTCATATTTCACCTACCTCCTGGCCCCTAAAATGTTTGAAATAGAAAACACTAATAAATAGCCTCATTACTTTTGACAAGTGGGAGGCATACAAATGGCTGCAGAGGACAATATACTCTACCCTCAACGTGGAATACAGCACTGAATACAAGAGTAGAGTCCAGTTGGGTCCCAAGTAGAAGAAAGCCTGCCAGCTTCGTGGAATCCCTTCTTATCCACATACTCCCTACTTTTTCATTTCTCGAATTGGGTGAAATATCTGACTAACCATCTGGTTGCCTGCCGATTCAGGACTAAGCCAAAACAATCCTAGTCATCTTGTCAACACTTTACATAAAAAGGTTAAAATACAATTCTGGTCACTTGGTGCATCTTCATTAACGATTCCTAGCATAGTTCTCTGTTTTTTTTTTCTTTTCACTATGACTAACAAGTATCATCTAGTTATGAGAGGCCATTATACAAAATCATTAAAACATGCTTAACTGTACCGTGTTAATTATGCAATGATAAATTATTCTTTATTTCTTCATTAACAGTATTGTAGCAGTAGAATTAGCATTGTTTGTTCCTTTTCGGAGAAAAAAATCATTAATATTAAAAAATGAAAATTCTGGAAACTTAATGTTGTGGAATGACAGTTTTAATTTGATTTTTAAAATCCTATTTGCTGATCCCCTCAGCTATAAAAGTTTAACCATTATGTCACTGTAATTACACTGGCTGTTTGTCTCTTCCTCCATAGCTATATCTAGGTCGACGCAACAAACTGAAGCAGGCACGAGACACAGAAACAGGAGACCTAAGGGGCCTTAGTAAGTCTTTTAGTAAATTGAATCTAATGCTGTAGTCAGCGTCTCTTCTAATCTCACCGTCTGCTTCGGAATCGTTTCATTGTTAAGCAATGCCCATTCCATCCATGTGTCCTAGGAGCACTTGGCTAGGGACCTCGGGAAACAGGAACACATTCTAAACCACTGGATACATTTTAGCTTGTAGTACTGGAATTTAAGAATGAAAATCAGACTTGGATTTCCTGTGGTTAACATAGAGAAAATGTAATTGCAGGTGTCACAGCACCAGGTTACCTATAGGATATGGAGCACACAGTGATTATTAGCCAGTGATCACTGGCTAGATTATTTATGAAAATTTGGACTTGATCTCCAAAAAAGCAAAAACACCAAGAAAAAGTGACTGTTGCTGAGATGTGTGGATTATTTACTGTGTCAGGAATGTGTATTCTAAGAGCTTAACATGTGTGGAGTCTTTAAGTCTTCACCAGACTAGAAGGAGTTTGCTAGTAAGTAAGGTCACTCCATTTCACAGATGCGAAGAGCTTGCTTGCGAAACCAGTGGTTGTCGTCCAAGGCCAGCAGCATGTGTAGCGCAACACCGAGGCCCTAGCTAGAAAGTCGCTGCTTCACGCTCTCCCCAACTGCAGCACGTTTACATATCTCGCGTGAGGGTGTGAGAACTTGGCTCAGCACTCGTGATTCAGCGGGCTGCCCAGGTGGTTCTGATGTCTGCTGAGGCTCAAGAACCACTGCGCGAGGGAACCAGAGTCGTGGCTATGAAGGCATTGCTCTCAGGATGCCCACTTTTCCATACCAGCCTTGCCACTTTCTGTTTGTAATTCTCCATCTCAAGATCGCCATCTCTAAAACCGGAAGAAGCTGAGTTGTCATTTCTCATCACAGCCTTTGTGGATAAGATGAGATCTTGCAGTGCACTAGGCTCTGATAAACACATGTGTCACAGCGTGGTATTTTTATAATAGTAATTGCCACTGACATCATCATCATCATCATCTTCATCCTCATCGACACCCTATCCAGCTGCAGAAGAGTGCGGCATGAATCAAGAAAGGGTGGGGGAAACAGGTGATTTTTTTTCCCAGGCAGAAGACTAAGGGGACCATTTCTCTCTTTTGTGGCAGAAGCAGGTCACCAATAATGAATTGAAATATTAAAGCCTCAATATTTATATCCTTCCAAAAACCTCTTTGATTAACCTTCCCCCATAGGGACCTTTCCCTTCATGTGCTTCCCTTGAATGTGTGTGGATATAGCCTGTCCTGAATAAATTCTTACTTTTTTATGTCACTCTCTAATTGCTCTAATTTGAAAGATGCGCACCATAGCTCACTTGAATAGACAGCCCAAATCCCCGGGTTTGCCGTTTCTTTCGCTTGCTCCTGGGAGGCAGCCAACGAGCTCTAGTTTCTTGGAGGACCAGGATCCGTACCAGGTACCACCACTAGAAAACTGTAAGACCTCTTGTCAGTAGCCTCGTCTTTACAGTGCAAATTCAAGGCAGACTCAACCGATACGGTTTAACTCAGTTCCTTGAGAGATTTAATTTAATTTAATCTTTAAGTGTAAAATGAGGCATCGCTGGGTAGAATGAAAGAATGAATGCAGAGAAAGGAAGTTCTGAATCTCCTTGCCTGGGAGAGCAGATGGTCATGCTGTGTGTGCGTGTGTGTGTGTTTTAGGAGTGTGCATTCCTGTAGGGTGTGGTTATTTTGCAAGAACATGTGATATAACCAAGGACTCCACTCGTGTCTCTGTGTGACTCCAGATTCAAGGTGAGGGCCATTGAGAGAGGTGGGAGTAAGGAAAGAGCTCATAAGGGCAATGCTTTGTCCCCTTTTCCCACAAGAGAAAGTGCATGCATTAGAAAGAAGGTAAGACGTAAGGGCAAGAGACACAGAGGCTGCGCCCTACCTGGGTTCTGCTTAACGACCTTTGGTGAAGAAAAGGGTCTCCTAATGATGTACTTCAAAAGATATTCTAGGGCTGGAGAGATGGCTCAGGGGTTAAGATTCTGCCTCACAAGCAGAAGATCCCGAGTTTGGATCCTAGATCCCATATAAAAATGCCAGGCAGAAATGGCAGCAGTGGGGCAAAGCCTGGGAAACCCCAGAACGAAGCAAGGAAGTAGAAGCAATATAGGATGATTCCTGACGTCATCCTTGGTCCTCCACAGTGCCCCCTGATACACACACACACACACACACACACACACACACACACACACACACAAATAAAATAAAGTTTTTAAAAAATGATATTCTAGGAAGTATTCTGAGTATGACTTTGGCTAGGGATCCCCTGGATATTATTGTATCTAATATTCCCTCAGTTATAATTCACTATGTAAATACTGAAAAATAACATTCGCTTCTTAGTCCATCAAATCTCTTTGACCAAAAAATACCATATGAGCAGCACCTTGTAGAAAACATACACTCGTTGCTTCCTGCTCAGAATGTCACTTGGGGAAGGTCCATGTCGTGTTCTGGTTGGTACCTTCTGTACAGCTTCACACATTAGAAATGGCAAACGTCTCCCTCTTGCCTCTTTTGTAAGGATGCTGATTCCACTCAAGAGGACAAAACTGTCCAGCAGCCCTATGCTTTCCTATTACCAGGTCTGAAGTCAAGTTTCAGCATCTGAATTTAGACCCCTGATAATACTCCAAGGATGATAACCCTCTCTCATTTCTTTTGATGTAAATGAATAAATGCATGTAGAGCTTGGGCATAAGACCTTGCTTCCGAAAACAGGCACTGGCAAATGTTTTATATAAACAATGAATGTGTTTCTTAAATTGCAAGCTTACGATGTTAACTTCATTTTGCACCGGAGTAACAAGAGTGTAAGACAAGTTGAGAATTTTACTTAAGCTAATTTTTTAAAATTTTGTTTACACATAGCAAGAAAAGTTGAAGCTGAGGTTGATAACTGTGAGAATGTTTTGAGAGAGTCAATCTTGAAGCATTACCCCTGAAGAAGAGCTAGTGGACTGAAGCATAGAATAATAAGTCAAAACAGGAGTCAAAAGACTCCACTTATTCATCATGTTTCACATAGTCTTAGATTTTCCTTTCTATCCTAGTAATTGTCTATGTGCTAAAATTATCTTATATGCCATCCTATCCTTTATCTACAAATCTTTAGTGTTTATTTCATTTCTTTATTTCTCTGAGAGAGGCACAGAGAGAATGGGGATGTTCATGCCCACCATGGAATGCAGGACCACTTTTAGAAGTTAGTTCACCTTGAACCACGTGGGCTACTAGGGATTGAACTCAGGTCACCAGATTCATGAGCAGATGCCTTACCCTGAACCATCTTGCCAGCTTTATACATACTTTTATGCCTATAATTCCCTTTCATGTTCCAGCCTTACCCATTTTTACATTTCCTTCTTCAGCTTATAAGATCTCTTGACACCCTAAGTGACTGTGCTCCTTTTCCATACAAAAACACAGGAGAAACATTTTCTTAGTTTATGTCACATCTACATTGGTCAGGACAGGTACAGCATCCTGTTCAAATGATCCCTTCGTCAAGTTCATGGGATGAGTGGGAAATTGAGTAGCTTCATGTTTCTGTTTTACACACCTCTGTTTATTTTGCAGAATAAATTGAAATGCTGACATTTTGTTCGATCAGTAGGTTTGGATTGCTTCTACCTCCTTGTTTCGTTCTGGGATTTCCCAGGCTTTGCCCCACTGCTGCCATATTTCACCTCTCTCTCTCTCTGTGTCTCTCTCTCTCTGTCTCTCTGAAATCCTGGTGTGGTAGACAAGATGGGGCATACTTGAAATAATTTGTCTGTTGCTGCATGTGGAAATATATTCATGAGTGCTTTAGAAAATGAGACGGTTGAGTCTTGTGCATATTTGTTCTTGAACTCTGGGCTTTTTTCCCATGGAGTGTGTATCATATCCTCTGTCCCCTCTCTGACAGCTGCAAAGGAAATGAGACCCTCACTGGGGTCTTGGGGAATACACACAACAGTGCACAATCTTTTTTTTTTATTGCAGTCATACAAACATAATAGGTACCCTGGTTCCCTCCCTCCCTCCACCCTTCCTTGGAGTTCCTTTTCCTTCCCCCTTTTCCCCTTTCTTTCCCCCCCCCCTTCTCCCAGTGCTCCCCCCATCCCTGGAGCATCCTTTAATGTGTTTGTCAAACTTTCCTCTGGGTCCTCCTCTCTGATGAGGTATAAAGACTCAGTGGCATTTCCTAGAACTCTTTCTTGGGCTCCCCTTAAGTATAGGAACACTATTGTGGCTGTTAATCCCTTGCTTCTAAGGATCCTAGTGCTTCTAAGGATCCAGTGCTAGACTTTGAGGGATCAATGATATGTTGGTCATTGCGCAGATCATGCAGAGTCCTTATTGCTTCAGCCCTAACTTGTGTGTGATATCTTGCATAACATGACTTCTCCCATCTTTGTGCTCTTTCAATCTTACCACCCCCTCTTCCGCAAATTTCCCTGAGCTTCAGGATGGGGAGAGATTAGGCTGGCCTGATTCCAGGTTTCTCCTAACTGACCCAAGACAATACCAAGTGAAGCCAGCTGTACCTATATATACTGATGCATCTTCTGCTACTCAAATAACCACCATGCCATCCACCTTTTCTTCTGTGAGTCATATGTCCTTTGCATATGCAGCTCGGTATTTAATGTTGCCAGGGTTAGCTTAGCAAAATAAAGTAGCAAATAAACTTGTGAGTTTCATCCCCCTGTGCTTTGCACCATGATACCCAAGATACATCCTGGATCCACTAGACAGAGAGTTTCATAATTTTTCAACATAATCTTTTATTGCCTAAACTTTTTAAATTTATGTTTTCACATGTGCTCATGCATTTGTATGTCTCTCTCTCTCTCTCTCTCTCTCTCTCTCTCTCTCTCTGAGTGTGTGTGCCTGTGGAGGCCCGATTGTGACATGGGGAATCATCATGGATTGGTTTATCTTCTTATTGAGTTGGTGTGGAGTTTCCCAGGTTCTGCCTTCCAGGACAATAATTTTAAAATGCCGCCATATCCCCCTGGCCTTTTTATGTTAGATATGGAAATCCAAACTCAGGCCCTTTTGCCTGTGAAGCAGAGGCTCCTGGACCATTACCCCAGCCCTGGCTAAACTCTTACTTGAGTTAGATACAAAGTTAAAGCAATTAAGGGGCAGTCCTGATCCTATGAGGCCACGTGGTTATTGAAAGGGATAGGATGGACAAGATGACCACTCTAAAGTGTTTTTTTTTTTTTATCTTCCCAGACGGACTCTAAGATATTGAGGGCACAGGACTTCTTGTGATACTATCAAACGATTCCACTTCATATTCAGGGAGTAACTTCTTTAATTGGGCTTCGTGGGTTCCAAATGTATGAAACTAACTTGTTAGGTCCAAGTTAAGACAGAAAATTCATTCTAAGACTACAGGGTTGTATCTTTGAATCCAAGAACAGAATATGTTGAGGTTTGAAGTAGGTGGAAGTAGAGGGTTTGAAGAATCATGCAGACCCTTTTTGTTAATATTTTATATCTATATGGCTACTTGCTCCCGTTACACTCTACAAACTGGCCTCTGGTAGGGAAGTGCATTTATAATTCCTGTGTTTGGTCTGACTTCTGCAGAGTGAGCGAGACCTTGTGAGGGAGTCCTGTCTTGTTCTTATTTCTATTTACATTCAGCATAGTTCTAGCATCTTTGCAGACACAAGTGCTTGTTAAGTCAACAAGCCCAGGGAATGAATGAAGTCGAGCCCCATTGACAGGATGTCTGAGTCATTTCCTACTTCAACCAATTGAGCCTCTCCGTTCAGTGTCTCTTTATTACAACGATCATTTATCGTGATTGTGAGATTGCAAATTGTCACTAATCATCTCAAGAAGAGGTGCCAAATTCCCCTGGAATGAATTTTAATTCAAATTTAATTTTTCTAAAAAGAATCCCATTAAAAACACTGGGATAAAAGGAATAGCGGGGCAACCCAGAAAGAAGGACCATGAAATTTAACCTTGACGAGAGTTGCGTCTTTGCTGGAAATAAAATTTTAGCTTCCTAAACCTTGGTAAGTGAGAGTTCGCCATTTGCACAATGCTATCTTGACATTTCTTCGACTTTTTTTTTCTGAATTACAGGAGTTAAGTAGCTAAAGAAAAATAAAATGAATACATGAAGTACAAAATGACATCATAGGTTGGTGATATTTGAATCTTAAGCTGGGAAATGGATTCACATCTCAACTCTGCCTTGTTACACCACCATCTCATGTTTTTATTAGTTTGGATCCTAAGTCAACTTAATTTTGTGTTGTATTTATTGGCTAGGGATAAAAGCATCAAAATAAAATGACTATTGTGTTGATTAACAAGAGATCCAGTATCAATTGTCTATGGCACTCAGAAAATAAATTAAAAAACAAAACAAAGGTTTCAAGTATTGATAGCAGATTTATGATAATTTTACAAGACTCTTGGAGAAAACTTCCACTAAATCATAAAGCACAAATATCTACTGGTGGCTGAATGGCTTTTCGGATGTGGGGACAGCATAATGCATCCGCAGTCCTTCAGCAGTGGTTTAGAGAGAACCCACAGCTATTTGCTCATCTCTCAAAATGCTTCAAGTTGGTGTCTCTTCTGTGACATCCGACAGTCCTGCTGGCCACATCAATCTGCTAGTTTTTAAAATCCTGCTGTTTCCATAAAATGTTATGAAGTTGTATTTGAGTCACCGATAGAGCATTGCATGTTATCCTGCTGGTAAAGCTAGGAAGGCATTTGACAGAATCTAGCTGACATCTGAAGCTGGTGTCTGCTTCTCTTTTGTTTGTGCCTCCATTTGTCCTTTGGATCTTTACCTGTTGTTCCCAACAATCCTGACCACTTAGGGTTCATAGCCACCTCTTTTGAGGACCAATATTCATTTATCAGGCCCCGGCTTTCTTTTCCATCTCTGGGATTTAAAGAGTGTGTGTCTTTTGAAAGTGAGGTTTTCATGACTTCTTTGAGCCTCCATTCTTTCCTCCCTCACACAAGTGGTCCTCCATTTTTATAATCAAAGGCAGGGAAGAAACAGGATTCACTTTTCAACCAGTTATACCAGAACACAAACATTTCCTAGCGTGAGGGATGTGGGTAATTGCTCTGGGAGGCAGCATATTCCCCTCTCAAAAATCACAAGCTACCTCTGTATTTCAGGCCGTTCATCACGGCTGTCTCCCGCAGAGGCTTTTATCCTCATGTATGGAAGAGTTTACACTGTTGTAACATTCGCTACTATATTAGACAACAGAGGGTAGTAGGCAAATGTGAGAGACTTTCATTTCCTTGCACCTCTGAGTGATTACTGCATTATGTTTCTGGTGAATGGCAGTGCTAATGGCCGTAAAAATATAATACTCTACCTCGAGGGCTCATTAGGAAATGCAAAGATGCAGAATTTTGAGATTGATGTCATTGAGTTATTTTTAAATTTGCACAAAATTTTCTATCTGGCTCTGTGTTTTCCAAATTTTTTTCCATATCATCTATTGATTACCAGCAAGCCTCTAAGGTGAACATGGGCTGCCATAAAAAGGCCCTTGTAAGTTACCACGGAAATTCCTTCTCTTGACTTTTTGGTAAAGATCCTTTTTCAGCATATGCATTTTCTCCAGTCTTGGAATTTGAACTGTCTGTCAAGATTTTTGGTCACTTACTAAACCAAGTCACTTAGTAAACAAGCCATTGTCTTTTTTTTTTTTTTTCTCGAGAGTGGGAAATGAGATATAGAGTAATGGAAACAGGGGAATGAGTTGGTAAAAGGAAATAAATAATCCAATGTCATCATAACAGTTTCTCATATATACCGACAAAACTCAAAGGCAGGAGGTAATTGTTCTAATAATAATTAGCAGGAACAGTCAGGCGAGAACGAGGTGTATACTACACAGAAAGGTCAAGTTTCAAACTATTGTCAACAGAGTAACTAAATACAAAAATGTATCTTCTCCAAAGATGAACATCTCTGGCTGGTAATCAAAGAAAATGTGTCATTTTCAGATTGGTAGCCTCCCTAAATATAAGCAGCTTCCTCCAATCCCATTCTTGCAGTTCTTGACACTCATATGTTCATCATGAACGTCTTGTTTGCATCAGTTCAGTGTTCCATGAAGTCTCCGGTGACAAATCTTGAACTTCTGTAACGACTTGGCCAGGCATCCATACGGCGAAGCAAATATTTGGCCAAAATTCCAACTTGTTTGCTTTTTCATTTCTCCTTGTCCATCTAACATCAGGTGTCAGCATACTGTGGCCTAGGCATCAAATCCAGAAAGCTGCCTATTTTTAGAAATAAAATTGTTATTAAAATGCAAGCATGTCCCGTCATTGAAGCATCATCAGTAGTTGTTTCTGTACTGGGGTGAACAGTTGTGTGGATGCCGTGGTGTGCAAAAGAAGGGCCCATCTGCATCTTTGTAGCAATGACTTACTGGTTCCCTCCATAGAGTAACTGCTAGGTTTCAGCACATATATTCTAAAAAACGAACACATAAATGATAAAAAAAAATGTTAAAGATAGGAGATAATTAAGGAACAATTATATTACGTTTGTCTGACAAAGTAGGAAATGTAGAAAAAATAATATAGAAATTG
The DNA here is from genome assembly GCA_023101885.1 of Typhlomys cinereus. Classification (NCBI taxonomy): domain Eukaryota; kingdom Metazoa; phylum Chordata; class Mammalia; order Rodentia; family Platacanthomyidae; genus Typhlomys; species Typhlomys cinereus. The sequence continues at coordinate 1,470,816 of JALPQD010000491.1, forward strand.
TGTGTGTGTTTGTGCATATGCATACGTGCATTTATGTGCGTGCTTGTATGTGGGCATGCAAATGTGCATTTGTGTGTGTGCCTGTGGGTACATGTGTGGCTGTGTGTATGCACGTGTATGTCAGCATAAGTATGTGTGTATGTGCATGTGGACATGTGCATGCATGTGAGTGCATATGTGTAACTGTGTGCACACACGTACATGGACAGTGGTTGTATTTGTGTGTGCATGTGCCTGCAGCTGGGTGTATGCATGTATATATGAGTTTATATGTATATTTGTGTGAGTGCATGTATGCACATGCCTACAACTGCATGCATGCATGTGTGTTGTTGTGCGTGTGATTGTGTGCATGCATATGTGTGTGCATGTGACTGTGTGCATGCATGTGTGTGAATGTAGCTGTGTATGCACATGTGTGTGTTTGTGTGGTTGTGTATGCGTGTGTGTGTGTGTGTGTGTATGTGCAAGTGAAGGCTTCACGTGTCTCAGCGTGTATCCTTCAGCCTGTTTGAGACTCGTCTTCTTTGTTGCAGCCCTCTGTGTACTGCAGGCAGGTGGCTTGTGAAGGTGCAAAGATCCACTTATATTTGGCTCCCACTCACTGTAGTTGCTGTGTTTAGACAAAACATGAGGTGCTGCTGTCTAATCATATTGGTCTAGAGATTCAAACTCGGGTCTTCACGCTGAGCAGTAAGCACTTTGACCACTTAGTCACCTCCACGGCCCTGGGAGTGGAATTCTTTTGCAGATCCTGCTGTTGAAAGTAGACCTGACAAACAGGTTCAGGACAGCGAATCACCAAGAGAGACAGTAGTGGCTGACTCTGCGCCCTTGTCAACATTTTCCTATCTATTTTTTTTAGATACCCCTTATAAACACATAGTCATTTTTACCAAGTTGTATTGTGTGCTCTTTAATGGCAGCCTCTCTTGCAGCAGCTAGAGACCGACCACTAGCAACAAACAGGGTCTCTCACTCATAGAACATCCCAGAAACAGAGCAAATGATTTCCTCATTACGAGCAAATCCTCTTAGGATTTGCTTGTCAGATCTTAACACCATGTAATCACAGAAGCAGGACTTTGATGGATGTTACTAGCTTTCTGGTAATATTAAGAGTAAAGTAATACACAGTGCTGACCACGTGCTCAGACATAAGAAAGGTAATTGCATCTATTGCACTCCAACGCCATCCTACTTGCTTGAAAGGGAGCATAGAGGACCACACGCTTGACTGCATAGCCCTGTTTTCTGGAAGTCTCCAGAGTATTCTACAGTATTCTCCACCCATTTACTGCCTCCTGTGTTGCTACGCTGCTTTGACTTCGTTCCTCACAAGGCTTATAAATTCCTCTGGTGGTAGGATGCAAATGTACCTAGTCCCTTAAGATGTTTCCATGTCTTTCTGTGTTATGCAGAGTAACTTAGATCCATTCTCTTCCTTGTGGCTCAGCTCTCAACATCCACTGTTAGGTTCTATCAGGAGGACGTTGCAGTCACCCACACAAATCTTCTTCATGGGTAGCATATTTTTTTCATGTCATTTTCTGGTTGTCATATGTGCTCCTATTGTTATGATGAAGTCAAACAAGCATATAATTTATTAAATACATGCCATGTTTCTAGGCTATTTCAAATTCTTATTTTCAGTGTTAGTAACACACACTGTTTCATGCACTGAGAGATAAATACCAGATAAAGTTGTTAACATCCGGGTTATCCCCCATGAAGTGCAGCAGTGCCAACCCCAGAGCTTGGAAATGCATCATTCTAGCATCTCTCGACAGTAAGCATCCTTGTCTATGGTCACACTACTTGGAATGCATCGAGTCTCTTCTAGTCTCTAAGCAAAGCCGGGCCTGGCCTGGTTAGTGCCTGGATGGGAGAGCACAGGTTCTGGTGCTTACAGAAACACCATGCATAGCTGCTTCTTTGCATTGCAGAGCAGCATGTCAGTGTGCTGGTGGGGGTGGGGGTGGGGGTGGGGGTGGGGTGGTGGTGGTGGGGGTGGGAGTGGTGGTGAAATCTGTTGCTGTTTGAACATTGCTCTTTGGGGGGATCCAACAGATATTCTTACAGTGACCATCACAGTAGAAATATCATTCCTATATAGCCGCATTGACTTTCTTAAAGTGAAAACTGAGACCTGTCCTTCTCAGATCTTCTTTGGGTCTTCCTCATTGGATTACTGTCCTTTGTTTCCATCCCCCGTGATTCATGACAGGGTCTGGCTTTCTCATTTCTACTGGAGGACCACTTCTTAACAGGATTGGAAAATTGTCTCAAGGCTGGAGAGAGGACATGGGGGTCAAAGTGCTTGCTATACAAGGATGAGAGCTTGAAATTCCAGAACCCATGCTAAAGATTATACGCAGCATGGGCAAACTGTTTTGCTTGATGTTTGTAGTGAAAAAACACAGACAGACAGATAGACACACACACACACACACACACACACACACACCACACACTTCACACACACACTTCACACACACATACACTACACACACACACATATACACAGACACAAGCGTACACACATGCATATACACATGCAGCCCATTTTTCTGATTTGTGTGATGAATTCAGACAACTGTGGATCCCACGGTCAACATGAACCCATTGTAGGTATGTGCTTGTGGAGAAACAGGCATGACCTTGAGAGTCATCTTGGATTGTTCTACCTCTATTTTACTTTGCTCTGGGATTTCCCTGGCTCTGCCTTCCAGGGCTGGAAGTGCAGAACATCACCATTTCCATCCAGCATGTTTACCTGGGACTCAGCATCTGAACTCAGGTATTTCTGCTTACAAGGCAGAGATTTAGTTCCCAAGACATTTCTCCAACCCTTTTTATTATAGTTTTATTTATTTTTAATTATATTATCAATAAATCTATATGTTTTCATCACCTAATATCTAACCCTACCCCCATTCCATCCTGCTCCATTCAGTTAGTTTCCTTTTCTATCCCACATGTGAGTGATCTCTATCCCTGTGTGAGTGATCCACTGGGTTCCATCTAGGACACTGGTGCTAGTCTATGCCTGGGTACCTTCAACAGTACGAATGCCCATGGATGAGTAAACCATGGAGTATAGAGGCCTCCTCTTCAGCACCAGTCCCTTTACTGTTTCTTGGGGTACTGACTTATCTCATGGAACCATCCCTTCTCTATGGCAAAACCTTGACGGGCCAGCTACTGAGGATGTCTAATGGGAGTAAACACATTGCATAGAGTTCTTAGGTTTGGCAGCCCCAATATGAACAGAGGCTACAGTCTGACGGTACTTCTTCCCATTCTGTAACTCTTACATTCTGACTCAGAAGTTATTGCTAGAAACCTGCGTTCCAAAGCCCTCTCTGCTCATGCAGAATCTGCTCATGCAGAATCTGCTCATGCAGAATCTGCTCATGCAGTACCTACTCATGCAGAATCTGTTCATGCAGTATCTGCTCATGCAGTACTTGTTCATGCAGTCTGCTCATGCAGTCTGCTCATGCAGTACCTGCTCATGCAGTACCTGCTCATGCAGAATCTGCTCATGCAGTCTGCTCATGTAGTATCTGTTCATGCAGTATCTGCTCATGCAGTACCTGCTCATGAAGTACCTGTTTCTGCAGTACCTGCTCATGCAGTACCTGTTCCTGCAGTACCTGCTCCTGCAGTACCTGCTCCTGCAGTACCTGCTCATGCAGTACCTGCTCCTGCAGTACCTGCTCATACAGTACCTGTTCATGCAGTACCTGCTCATGCAGTACCTGCTCATGCAGTACCTGCTCATGCAGTACCTGAGACTTCCAGTCTTGTGTGAGACGGGCAGACCGAGTTGAGTTCCTCCCTTCATTACCTTTTGGAACCTGCAGGCTCACGGCTTGCTCCACTGCCTCTCTGATCTCTGCATGGCAAGGAGGAGGGCCGGGGAGGGCCTTTCTTTCCAGTTACGGTAACTTAGCCAGTGCCTAAGGTACAGCCATCTGTTCAGCCCCAGCTCTCAGGAGGCACATGAGAAAATGGGAGGAGAGCAGGCAGGCTGCATGCAGAGAAGGTGGAGCCATGGAGGCAGAGGCTTCAGTAAACTTCCACATTTCTTATTAAAAATTTCATAGGAGGTGTAACTGCACTGGCTTTCTTGAATGTTAAGCAGCTTGGACTGCAGACCTGGGAAAAGGGGATGGTATTAAGCTAAATAAAGATCTGATGTCAACCTCCACCTTCCTATTACTGGTCCAATAAGCGTATACATGGATACTGGTGAGCATTTATATCAGCAAGGAGAAAGGTCTCTGTGTTTCACAATCAGTAGAATGCATAGATAAGGGGTCCTGGATGTGCTCCCCCTATTTCCTGTGCTCTTGGCTCCAGGGATCCTAACAGCTTACTAAATGATACCCCATGTAGCTCGGAAGCCAGAGAGCACGGCATAGTTGTGAATTTGCTTACCCCTCCTTGCTCTGGACTTTAACCAGAGTTGGCTTTTCATCCCCAGACATATCAGTCTAATGGCACAAGGGAACAGGAAGCAAATTGCCTTTGACCTCTTATTTACTAGAGCATTAAATTACTGGCCACTCTCCTCCACTTCTGTAGATTTTAAACCAGATTTCCGCAGGTCCACCCAGCGGTCACAGGGATATTCTGTCTCTAAATATTTCGGAGTGTATCTGTGTTCAGAATTGACTCTCATATCTTTTCTCCGAGAGAACTCTGGAAACATTGGAGAATCAGGTTTTGTAACAGGTCCATAACATCATACTTAGAGATGGAAGGAGGCAGCCCTTCATCTGCCTCTGCCTGTTTCTCTCTTAGGTGTGGGGGGGTCCTGTGTGACCCTCCATTGGCTGCTCTAGGATTCTTCAGTGAGCCGCTTTCGTGGAAGCATTCGGTACAGAGCAAGGAATCAGTGAACGCGCTGTATGGAGGCTACATCACCATTCTTGCTTTGGGGATAAGAGGCTACTTTGAAAGGTGGGTGGGGAGAAAGGATAAAGGGACTGTACCTTTTGCATTTTATCTATTTAGGTGAAAGTGTCTGCAATATTTATAAAGCAAGTTGGCAATATAACTAACACTTGTGAGAAGAGAGAAAAGTTTTTTTTAGGAGATTTCTGATTGAGCTTTTAAAAAAAAATGTGTCCATCTCTGTAAGGATGCTCCCTAGAGTTATCAGCTATATGTGATATCACCCCAAATTAGGAAACCAGAAGTTAGATTCATATGCTGTGACTTCACAGTCCCTGATGGGTGAACCTTTTCAAAGGTTTGTCAGACTTTGAAGGATGTCTCACCTGGATTCTGAATTAAAGGATGCCCACTTCATGAGAAAATCAAGAAGCAGCTGGTCCTCTTGGAACTGCATTCGCCAAAGGTCTAGGGTCAGGTTATAAGGTAACACACCAACCGGAAACAGTGAAACCATGCCCAGGGAATGTTCAAGGGACACCCAGAGAGCCAGGTCTCAGTCACCGCCCACAGTACCCCCCATGACAAAGAGCGCCTCAGACTGACCTGTGCGTGAATTTTTGCACAATTTGCACCCTCGCACACAGACGTGTACACGAACGAACATGCATGCACATCGCACACCGGCTGTCAGTGATTAACAAGTCAACCCCCTTAAGTAGCAGGGTATTCTGAAAAGTTAATAGTGAACACTGTTACAGCTCATAGGATTAGTTAATTAGACAAAGGCTCGCAGGCAAGATCTCGGTAGTCTGTGCTGCTAAAGTGATGGAACTCACTTAGGCGACTGATGGGAAAAGCAGTGTGAGCGCCGTTTGAGGCAGGAAATGTGGAATGGAATAGCATTGCAGTTCCCGGCTGGCACGGGCGGAATTGGTGGAGGCTTGGGGAAAAGATTTATAATTTTGGTTACCATCTTTCTGACTGCTTCGAGGCAATTTTAATTACTTTTTAGAAGCCGTCTGGAAACTTACATCTCCCCATGTGCACAGTGACCTTCATCTCAAGGATACTGGGCTGAGAATGTTTTCCTGTACAATGAAGTAAACATACCTTACTATAAAAGGATGGCTAGGCAGTACTAGTGGCAGGGAAGACTGAATCTCTCATTCGAGAATGATCTTACGATGTGCATTGGCAAATACTGTTTCCTACATTATAATCAACTCTGTGAATCCTTTTAGTGACCATGCAGTTTTTTTCTTTTTTGCAAGCTGAAAGTTAACTAACAGAATCTAGTTGGCCAACTAGCCAGGACAAATTATGTGAAGTAGGCTGGCAATAAATCAAAGGGT